>PVKN010029585.1:0-12959 GCA_004027915.1 Capromys pilorides
AAAGAATAAACAAAATTTATAACTCATTATCTAATCTCATCAAAAACAGAAAACAAAAACACAAATTTAAGCAAAATGAAAAGGAGAAATCACAACTAATTCTACAGAAATCCAGAAGATCCTCACAAGAACCTATATTCTAATAAGATAGAAAACATAGAAGAAATCAAGATTCCTAGACACAATTAAATTGCCAATATTAAATCAAGAAGATATAAAAATTTAAATAACTCAATATCAGTCAAAGAAATTAAAAATGTAAATAAAGGTTTGCCAACAAAGAAAAGTCCAGCCCCTGACAGACTCACTGTTGAGTTACACAAGATATTCAGAAAAGAACAAACACCACTAATGCTGAAACTATTTATAGAAATTGAAAGAGAAGCAATACTGCCAAGATCATTCCTGGAACCAAGTATTGCCCTTATTCCAAAACCAGAGAAGAACTCAACCAAAAATGAAAGCTGAAGGTCCTTCTCCCTAATGAACATAGTTGTAAAACTCCTGCATAAGTGTCTAGAAAACAGAATTCAGCAAATCATCATGAAGATTATACATCATGACCCAGTACTATTCACCCTAGAGATTCATGGATGGATAAACTATGCAAATCAATACATGTAGTCATACCAACAGAAAAACAAAAAAACAAAAAAACAAAAAACAGAAATCACAGGATCATCTTAGTAGATGCAGAAAAAGCACTTGACAAAATCAAACACCCATTTTTGATAAAAATTCTACAAAAGACTGGAATAGATGTTCTTTATGCAAATTTGATAAAAGCCATCTATGACAAACCAACAGCCAACATCATACTAAAAGATTAAAAACTATACGATTTGACTCTAAAATCAGGAACAAGATAAGAGCAGCCACTATTACCACTCTTATTCAGTATACTTCTAGAAACATTAGCCAAAACAGTTAGACCAAAGAAATAAAAGGAATAAGGATAGGAAAGGAAGAAGTTAAATTATCATTATCTGCACATGATATAATACTCTATGCAGAAGACATAAAAAAACTACAAAAAGGCTTGTTGACTTTATAACCAAATTCAGTAATGTAGCTGAATACAAAGTCAACACTGAAAAATCAATAGCCTTCCTGTACACAAGCAACAAACTCCAAGAGAGAGAAATTAGGGAAATCACATCTGCTGTAATAGCATTCAAGAAAATAAGATCAATCAATTTTAGCAATCAGTCTGACAAAAGAAGTTCGTATCTCTGCAATGAAATGTACAGTACTCTTATAAAAGGAGATGGAAGAGAACATAAAACATAGAAACATATCCCTTGCTCATGGACAGGAAAAAAATAGCATAGTGAAAATAGCCATGCTCCTAAAATGGTTATACAGATTTATTTCAAACCTAATCAATACAATTATCATACCTTACAAGACTAAAGAACACATTTCTAAAATTTCCTGGGAACCAGAAAAGACCTACAATAGTAAAAGCAATTCTGGGAAGCAAAGACAAGAAAGGGATTATTACAATCCCTGACTTGAAACTATACTATGAAGCTATTGTGATGAAATCATCCTGATAATAGAAAATAAACAAACCAACAGATCTGAGGATCAGTGAAACAGAATAATAGATGCGGGCACAGCTCCAACCACATTTAGCCACTATGTCTTTGAGAAATGGATCAGACATGTTCATCAGAAGAAGAATAGTCTCTTTAACATATCATGCTGGACAAACTGGCTTTCCACATACCAAAGACTAAAACTATACCTATGTCTATCACCATGCACTAGACTAAAGTCAAAATGGATCAAGGATCTAAATATTAAAACAGAAACACTAAATTTATCCGAAGTGAAAATAGGTAGAAGATGTAGAAATAGACAGAAATTTCATGTACAAAATGCAGACTGCATGGAAAATATTACGAAGAATCAATAAATGGGATATCGTACTTTTAGAAAATGTTTGCACAACAAAATAAATAATAATCAAAGTGAAAAGAGAACCTGAGGAGTGGGGAACATTATAGCCAGTTATCCTTCAGATAAAAGACTTCTATCTAAAAGATATAAAGGGATTGAAAAAGAAATGCCCCCCAAAATCAAAGACCAATCCAAAAACGGATATCTGAGATGAAAACATACTTCTCAAGTGAATAAATATAAACAGCAAGTAAATATCTGAAAAAAAATCTTTCACGATCATTGGTCTTTCTAGAGGTTCAAATTAAATCAATGCTCAGATTCCATCTCACTGCAGAGAGAATGACCATTATCAGGAAATCAAACAATAACGAGTACTGGCGAGGCTGTGGGGGAAAAGGCACCCTTCTCTACTATTGATGGGAGTGTAGACTGGGGCAATCACGGTGGGAATCAGTGTGGAGGTTCCTTAATGAAGTAGGAATGGAGGTTCGATTTGAGCCATGTGTTGGTTACTTTTATCTCACTGCTGGGAGAAAATACCTGAGGAGCAAAACTAAGGAAGGAAGGGTTTATCAACTCACAGTTTGAGGCAGTTTTCACCCATAATCAGCAATGTTTTATACTATGAGCTGGTGCCAAAAGCAACAACGAGAAGACTGGATGAAGGTAGCTTCAGAGGTCTTACTGAGATTAATCTCCCTGGAAGTGAGCCCAGAGCTCCAGAAGCATCTCACTTTTGTTGAGGGCTAAAGGCAGGCTAAGGAATGTGCATAATCACTTCAGTGAAGGAGGACTACAATCTCTACTGACTTTCACTGTTTGCCTAACACTAGGTTCACACAAGTGCTGATTGATAACATTCCAAGCAGGAGGAGGAGACAACCATCAACATCTCAAGAAAGGGAGGAGACAACAAACAAGGAGCCAACAGGAGAAGCTGTGATCTGCCTTCTTGCATCCCAGCTTTCTGGGATTCACAAGTAACAAGCTGCAGCTGTTCCTGGGCTTTGTTTATTGCTCTCTGCTTCTTGGATGCTAACTAGGCTTTTCTCTCATCTCTATATTTCTACAAGCAATAGTTCATGGCAGTGGGAGCCCACAGAAGCAACAAGGGCAAAGGAAGAAAAAAGGAACAAGAAGCCAGCCTCTTTCCCTCCTTTATATTGAATGTAGACTACCTGCCCTGCGGTGGGTGTAGTACTTACACCTATAATCCCAACATTGGGCCATAAATCAATCACAAACTCTAGAATCATGCACCCATGATGAAAGAGTCTTTGGATGGAAATATAGACACAAACCATAGCAACCCAGCTATTCCTCTTCTAGATATCTTCCCAGGAGTATTTAAAACATCATATACTATCAATATATGTGGATTCATGTGTTTAGCAGAACAATTTATAGTAGCTAAATCTGAGGAACAGATAAAAAAGATGTGGCTTTTTTGTATATAGTGGAATACTACTCGGCCATAAAGAAGGACAAGCTTGAGAATTTTCTCGGTAAATGGATTCAACTCAAGGGTATATTCATAAGTGAAATAAATCAGACCCATGTGTAAACATCATGTTATCTCCCTATTGTGAGAAAGTGCATGAGTAAATAAGACCCAATGTGCAATAGATATTGTAAATTGGAAAGGAACTGCTCAAAAGTTAAAAAAAAACCAAAAAACTATGATTGGGGAAAGGAAGGGTAGAAGAAAAAGAAACACACACACACACACACACACATACACACACAATAGTTAACATATACAACTGATTTCTCTTAGTCCATTGAAAAAGGTTTGAGCTAATCCTTTTTGGAGAACATTGCATGCCTATATCTTGTACTCTGAGTGACTACTATGAACATAACAATATGCAATATATTAATTATTGTTGCTGTTCTGCTAGGCTGTTTTGAAACTGTTTTATTTTTATTTTTTATTTCTTTTTTCCCTTTAAAATGAAAAGAAAAGAAGAGGAGGCCAGGGGGATGGTGAGGGTGCTAAGCCTGCCCCAGGGTGGAGCCTGCTTACATATGAGGGAGGGGAAGGGGCTGGCTTCTCATTTCCCTTTTGCTCTCGCTGCTTTTGCTGTCTGCCGCCACCTTGTGCTGTTGCCCTGTGTCACGCCACCCTGCCTTGGAGACGTCCAGTCACCGACTATGACCTCCACAAACTTTGAGCTAAAAACACCTTTCCTGCCTTAATTTTTGGCATTGCGAATTTATTTTAACAATGAGAGAGAAGTAGCCCTTTGCATTTTTAATTCTTAAAAAATTTTAAAAGAATACAAAATAGTAATAAAGAAAAAATCAGCATTAGAAATGATATAAAATTTCACTGAACAAAATAATAGTAATTCAACAATGGTTGCCGTATTGCATGATGTTATCTTCAAATTAGTTGTTCAGGTTTAAAGGAAAAAAACTCCACAAAATTGTTTTGATTCCTTTTTTTAAATTTTAATTTCTTTGTTCCTCTAAATGAGTGAGGACACTTTTGATTGCAGATGGCAGGATCTGGCTTTGAATTAATGTAAGTGCTTATTTATTATTTGAAAATGTTGGTTACCTTTACATCATAGTGAAAAGGGGCACTATGTGTGTTTTTGTTTCAGGGACAGTGAGCTCAGGGCTTAAGCGAAGCCATAAATGTTTTTGTCTTTTGCCTCTGACTTTGTCCCTAAGACCAACTTCTAAAGTTGGCGTGGGGTAGCTGTCCATAAACCTAGAGACTCAGTTCAAAGGCTAAGGATCCTTGGTTGGTCCTGCTTATCTGGACTGGACCAGGACCAAAATGAACCACAGCAAGATGCATGGAGTGCACCAGGACCTATTCACAGCAGAGTCCACAACAAGGATCACTAGGGAGATGATGTCACACAGGAGGGTGCTGGACTGACCAAGTACCTGGATTTCTAATCCACCCCTGTGCGCAAGTGAAGTTTCCAGTGGACACTAGTAGGCAGCTAGCTGCTCCTTTGGCTTGTCCAGCTTCCACTGCACCCACTTCTTGCTGGTATCTCTTTGCCACTGGAGGACCTCACTAGCATGTATCCTTGACCTGGGTCTAGATCCTGCTTCCTTGCATGTTTCCTGCCATCGGTCTTCCAGGAAACCCACCTTCTTGTGCCTGATGAGTGTGAATCAAGCTACTTAATAGGCGTTTGGATGTAGAAGAGAATTGCTCTGCCTAAGTTCTCTCTACCAGGACCTGTAGCTTGTTTGTTTGTTTGTTGTTTAGTTTTGTCATTCTGAGACAGGGTCTTGCCATGCAGTTCAGTCTGGCCTTGAGCTCACTTTGTAGCCTAAGCTGGTCTTGAACTCACAATGATTCTCTTGCCTCAGCCTCCTGAGTGTGGGGATTACAGACATGTGCCCCCATGTCCAGCTTTAATCGTCAATGATTTTTTTTTCAGCACCAGGTATCAAACTTGGGACCTTGCACTTGCCAGGCAGGTGCTAATGCCACTGAGCTATATCTCTGGTCCTCCTGTGGCTTTTGCTCTATATGAAGCCTGAATGCTCAGCTCTCTCTACTCAATAGTTCCTTGAGTGACGTAGGAAGTCCTGCTGCTCCTGTAGGCATGCTGCAGTTGCTCTCTTTTGCTTTTATCTAAAGGTCCTTATAAATGCAGGCAGAGGCTACCCTGGAATCTGGCTTGTGTGCTCCACAACTCATGCCAATCCTATCTGGTATGCAGATGTTCACCAAACATGTCACCAACTTGATGATGTAATTCTCATTCATTTATTTTTTGCAAGTCAACTATTCTCTTTCCTAAAAGAAAATTTTACCTCAAGCCTTGTCTTAGTTTGGGGTCTTTTGCAAGGTGCACAGTATAGTAGAAAACATGTTTCATAATATTAGTTTATAAGGAATCACCCAAAGAATATCATACAAGGCATACAAGAAATCTGTCCACACATAGACACTACAGATTCCAGCTCAAGGCCAGTCTCTTAATATCCTGCATGATACAGCTTAAATCTAGAGCTCATAACAATGCCTTCCACAAGTCCAACTGAAGGCCTAAAGCCCACAACAATTTCCCATGCAGGCCCACTTCACGGATCTGTGCTGGAAAGGCCTAATGATCACCGGTGGAAGCTAGGAAGTCTATGCCAGAGGGATGAAGGATCTGTGCTAGCAGGCTGAGGGATCTGAGCTGGAGGCAGGAAGCAACACTCAAAGTAAGAATCAGAGCTCCCCAAAAGTACCACAGCCATCCTCAACAACAGTGAGATCCTGAGCTCCTCCAGTGATGAGAAAAGCTAAGTTCCCATCAGGAAAGTCAATGTGACAAGCTTATCCACGAGGTCGGGCGGTGCACCATCTTCCCCTCTGGAGTCAGGAAGTGAAGCTCAAGATGAGGACCCGAGCTTCTCCAAAGTTCGTTGGGAAGGCCAGCAAGACAAGGTCCTCCAGCAGAACAGCCCTAGAGAACTAGCAGCTTCCAACAGCTCCAGCAGCCTCTTGGAACAGCATCCCTAACAGAGTTTTAGCAGCGTCTACTCTCTCTTTTATGCTGCTGGCAACAATCCTCAGGTGAGCTCCCAAACCCAGCATCACATTAGTTTAATTCAGCTGAGTGTAATAAGTTGACCACCTGTTAGAAATCTACTGCAAGCCCCATATATAAATCAATAATAAAAAAGGCTACATTATTTGGGTAAGGAAAGCCCAGACCCTACAGGTTCAGTGTCTACCCTATTCTTCAAGAAAGTTGAAGAAATCCCAGTGATCTCTGGAACACGTTCTGAAAGTCCCTGAATTTGATGATGCCTCCATCCCTTCTGGGGTTAAAGTTCTGCAGGCTGATCACAGGCCTGGGCTGCCGCTGTGACCTGGACAACCCGTCCTCCCCAGCCCTCTGTATCTCAAATCTGTTCCATCTGGGGACCTAGAAGACATCTTTCTCTAAACTAATATCTCAGCTTAAAAGTACCTCTAAGACTCTTCTCAGCTCAGTATTTTATGTCTTCTTGTCACCGGGGTATTCTATACTATTTGGGGCACTTGTATGTCATTACACATAAGGCAGCCTAGGTTAATTGAAATTGTTATTTTTGGAACTGAAATTATTTTTTTTCACTAATTGAAGCTGTTTCCCCAGAATAAAAATGTCACATGCCTTATAGTTCAGAGCCCATGGTTCTGAACATTTAGTCACATTAGGATCACTGGGTCTCAGACATAGATTCCTGGGCACCACCTTGGAAAGGCAGGTCAGTATAGCTCCAGTGAGTTCTATAAATCTGGACTTGTGAAACAGATGAAATAGCTGCCCACATCATCGAGTTTCATCCATTTATAAGTGTGGATTTGTGTCTACTTGTTGCTTTATCATAAAAAACTAGGTAAGCACAACTATTATTATTGCTCTTAGTTTTATAAATGATGTGCTAGCTTAGCACATACCAATTCTGGCCTATCCGGGTGCAGGACCAGGACCAACTGCAGCAGGCATTGAGAGTGATGATATCTATCTTCACATCTACCACATTAGTTCAAATTTATCCTCATCTCACACCTGTGACAATTCCACAGTTCTTCTCACAACCCATCTCTCTAACTTTAGCATACTCCATTTGGTTCATTCTCTAAAGAGTGCGCAGAGTAATTTTAGTACAGTTTAAATCTGGTGGTAGGTAGTGCATCCTGCCAAAAGATCCTGCCATGACTCTCTAGTGCTTCCAGAATGATGTCTTCTTGCCTTCTCCCTGGCAGTCTGCACGGTGTGGCACATGAGATCCTGTATAAATACACATTTCCCCCTATACCATCTCTCTCTGTCTTGTTTTATCAGCCACAGTGAACGAACTGTGGACCCCAAAATTTCCTGTTCCTGCTCCTTCCTGACTTTGGTCGTTTGATGACCACTTCTGTTTAAATATGACAGATGCAGTTTGGCTTGGGCAGCAGCCTTTCAAGTTCCTCTTGACTGTTCTTTTGGGAAGCCCTCCCTGCCTCCTGGAATGCTACTGGGATTCTTATAAAAAAGAATATAAAAATGCAATTACTGTATCCTATATCTTTATTGTCATAGCACTTAACCCACTAGCAGATATGAATGCTGAGTGCATATTTAGAGAGCAAAAAGGAAGGAGAGAAAGAGATGAAGAGAAAGAAGGAAAGGGAAAAGGCTGGGCTGGAGGAAGAAAGGAAGGGTTGGAGGGAAAGAAGGGAAGGAGGGAGGCAGAGAAGCAGGGAGGGAGGGAAGGAGGGAGGGAGGAAACTTCACCTGGGCTTAGACAGTTATAGTGGGTGCAAAGACCTGAGTCTGACAGCAGAGAAAAGAATTTACAAGCACTAATCTAGTCCTTATCTCGGCAAGATGGCTTAGTGCAAGGTGACCTGGAAGGTATGCATAAAATGTGATTGTCATATTGCCACTGTCACTGAAGGCTCCCTCGGACTGAAGGTCATTTTATTTTTCTGGAAACCTAATATCAGCAAAATGAAATTAGAGATACCTATCCCAAATTATTGTTTTGAAGATTAAGGAAGTAAATAACTATTTAAATATGCTTTGCATGTGGCAAAGCCATAGCCTGCATGACCATGAGGCCCCCCTCACCCCCCTTGCAGGTAGAGATTCCTCTCAGACTCCTCCAGCCAGGCTCACTGGGGATGATAAAGGGGTTTTTGTTGAGTAGATAGGTGAATGGTTAAAGAGGACTGAATGAGCCAGAGGAGATGAAGAATGTCTGAAGTGCCCAGTTGCTGAGGTAGGAATGGTAGGCAGCCTTCCTGGGGTGAGCTGCATGTTGTCTACTTTATTTTCTTCCTCCCAGAACATCCTTCAAGTGGAGACTGTTTCTTATTCTTACACCACTCCCAAGGGCCCTGCATAGTCTTGTTAACGTTTATAAAAGCTTTTAGAAGCTTTAAGTAAATTTCTCCAGGACTGAAGGCATGTACCATGTTCCCCATTTCATGGGGAGGAAACAGGCCTGAAGAAGTTTCTGTGATGTGTCCAAGTATCCACAGTGGTAGAAGCCACCCCAGACTGAATGCTGAGCGTTAGTGCACCGGGGTCCCCTCCCGCCTGCCTGCTGGCTTCTCCTAGCAGTAGTTTTTGGCCAGAGGTGACGTATTCATGTGCACAGCACTGTGCTGCAGGCAAGCAACGTAGGCACTGCGTGCGCCACAAAGGAGACCCGCTCAGGGGGCGCTGGTGCCTGTTCACATTGGGGTTTTGCTTTTAACTGAACAAGACCTAGTTTTAAAATGCATTAGATTATACTTGAGCCTAGAGGACATTTAAAAATGAGCATCACTAACCACCCATTTAAAAATCAAAATTAATATCCATAGTTCCGGGATGAACACATTTTGAAATTAGAAACATTCCTGAACCTGTGACTCGGTCTTCTCAGCAGGCATCTTTTCCTGGGCTCCAGCTCTCTCTCGGGGTGCCGACTCTCAAAATAGATGGACTCCTCAGAGTGTATGTAGTTGGAAATCACAGGACTTTATCAAACAGAAAGGGAAGTTTGCCTTGGAGGGTGAGAACATACTTTGCAGACAGAGCGATGGGAATACAAACAGGCCAATTCAATTTCTTTTAGGGTCATGGTTTGTAGCTTTATTGAGTGTATGACATTCCCTTTTGAAAGTCCATGGGCTGTTTTTACTTCAGAGAATAATTTCCACATCCCATTTGATGCCAACAAATGGGTAATTATTATATCACTTGGTGGTTATTTATCACAGTTTGAATGGAAATAAGTTGCTTCAAAGTGAAATCACTTTACATGGCTACCTGTCTGCCCTATTAATCTTTCATTTAATTTTCTTTATTTTCATGTGCATACAAATGTTGCAACCTGTCTCATCTGTCTCCCTTATAATTCCCTCCGATGGATTTAAATATGTTAAGAGAAATTAAGTAAATGGGTTAAAAGAAGGCTTGGGAGTTGGGAAATAGGGGTTCATCTGTGAAAAGCAATTTATTTCTGAACTAATTTTCTCACTTCCTACGGAAAAGGGACATACTAGAAATCAAAAGTGGGAAAACACATGGCTATTCCTGTCGCACCCCTTGTAGTATAGGCATAGGTGGAAAATGCTGTATTTTGTGAGTTCAACGCTATCCTCTGTGTCCAGTTTTTCCCAGTGGTTTCAGTTCAACTAAAAAAAAAAAAAATCCACAGAATAGAGCTGTGGCCTCACACTCTAAAAGCATGACGTCAAACTTCCCTGAGCATCCCCATTTCTGTTCCACTCATCTAAACTCTGAAAATCCAAGAGAAAGGGCTTTTCCAAGTCAACTTGATGGATACCTTATTGAGAGCACTGCATGCTTGATGCTGGGGATCTGGAGGCACTCCCTCACACTGAGAAAGCCTGATAGGGAGTCTCACATCTCCCTCTTTGTCCCTGGCACACCAGTGTAGGCTCAGCATAGCTTTCTTGGCAGCTTTTGGAGATTTCTCTTCAGGGAGAGGTTTACTTTATTGGGAATATTTCAGAAAAAATATTAGAGCAGAAGCTGGTCCCTCAAAGGGCCTGAAGGTAGAACTGCCCAGTGGGCTTTTGAGGAATGATTTGTGTTGTTTCCGAGTGGGTAACCAAGTAAGAAGGGCGGAGGAGTCAAGACATAATCACCCATCAGACACTGTACCAGTAAGACACGAAGACATCACTGGACGGTGAGTAGAGCCATTGAGAAAATGGACGAAGGACATAGCCTGCAGGAGGTGATCCATGCTAGGGTTTGTAAGCAGGAGGCAGGGTGCAAATCAGGGCACAGCAAACTAGGCACTGGCCACAAGTGCAGATTTAAGGGGAAAACAAAACTCACTAATCAAAAGAAGTAGTATTTTTAAAAACTCAAAACTAATGCTAAAAGTTCCAAGATGAACATACTATAAAAACTGGAGAATAGTCAGTAACAGTGTTGTGTGGAGCCTAAGACAAAGAAAAAAAATTAGAGTACTAATTCTACCTTTATAGCATTTAAATATTTAAACATTCACTTAAATGTTTTCATAGGTAACTGTTATTGGAGCAGAGCCACACACATTCATTTCTCTGTGCAAAACTGAGGCAGAACTGAGTAGTTTAGTGAGATGGCTTTTACCCAGGCTTTTTACAAGATAAATTTTCCAGAGCTTGGACTTGATGATCACTGGGGTTTCTTCTCGTTCTCATATTTGCAGATTGTGTTTTCAGTTGATTTCGTCACTTTTGATGGAAAATGTACTACAGTGTTTGAGAGCTTTTCATTTTATGCTCGTTCAGCATTTCATTTTGTGTTGCATTAGACAGGCTTTAATGGAGGGTATTGGACCCACTGCACGTGAGGTGCTGGGAGACAGCTTGCATCATGCATCTCTGCTTTCTGCTTCCCCTGTTAGACTCTGAGGTGTTTTGGATCTGAGGTCACTCAATGAGGGCTTCTCAAATTCACCAGAACTCTCAATCAGAGTCCACATGTTTCCTTTTTGGAGCTCCTGGAAATGAAGGGAAGGTTGTGGGGGGGGGGGAGGTCACATTGACTTCCAATGTGACAATATTGGGATGTCTGGGCAGAGTCATGGACCCTGAATACCCTACAATATACAATATATATTGTATATATTGGGGAAGAGATGTGCCTCTCCAGGGAAGAGATGTCCCTCTCCAAATGATACTGGGACCCTGATAAATAGTGAAATTTTCTGTTCCTGCTGGAAACCTATGTTCTTTGCTTTCATCTTGTATCAATTTTTGTATTTTCCCTGAGATTATGATAGAAATCTATTCTTTGAATCACATGAAACCACTTTAATAGAGATGCTGGCTTCAGAAAATATGAAAATGACTGGTTGAGAGGATTTTGATGATGTTTACCAGGCTTTTCAGTATTTTTTTTTAATTGAATAGCATGGAGTTTAACTCATTAAATTAATTCATTAAAAGAAGACAAGTCTCTGGGAATACGAGCAGCTTTGTAGTTCCCATCATCATTCACAGAATAGGTGCTTTGTGCTCTAGCAAAATACGTCTTTTGGTTAATTAACATCTCTTATTTTTGGAAGAAGTATTCTTGTGAAACAGCCCATTTAAGCTCTTTCCATAAAAGCACAGTTTGACTATCGCTGGAGTGGAACATAAGGAGGCTAGGGAAGTTAGTTCATGGGGGTGGGTTTGCGCCTGGGGCAAAGGCAAAAAGTAGGTACACAGGGTCCCCGTTCCCTGTCAATCCAGCTTGTCACGGTTAATCGTGTCCACTTGACTGGTTCTAGAGACACCTAAGAAGTTCGCACATCTGAGTATCTTAAAGGTGGTTTCCGAAGATGATTAGGTCACAAGCACTCTAATTTCATCAGTGGACTCGTCCTTTGAGGAGGCTGTGATCTTGTGGCATTATAGGGGGAGGTCGGAGATACCGGGAGTAGGACCTGGTGGGAGGGAATGGGGTGACCTTGGCACTGTGTCTGACCCCCTGCTGCTTCCTCTCATGCTCTTGCTCTCTCTACTTCCTAGCTGCCCTGAGGTAGGTGGCTTTCCTCTCGCATACCTTTCTGCCACATTGCTGCTAGGCCATAGGTCTAAAGTAGTGGAACTAGCAGAGTATGGACGGAAATCTGTGGAGCCATGAGCCAAAATAAACCTCTCTTTATGTTGTTCATCTCTAACATTTGTCACAATAAGGAAAATTAACATATACCCTTTTTTCAAAAGCACAGGAGTGCACATTTGTACCCAACGAGGGAGGCAGGACACGGTTGGGATTCAAAAGTGAGAGCTGTGATTTGACCCAAGCTGCATGCTTATGACCTGAGTAACTTCAGATTAGCACGTTAAAGTTTCTGAACTTTAATAGTCTCATCTCTAAACTGGGAGTCAAATATGCTAATGTATGAAAAGTGCTAGTGTCTATCAGTATCTGGCAGAAGAACCTTTGCAGTCCTGAGGGAGACAGATGGGGACAGATCAGGCTTGGTGGCCCAGAGCCTCCAAATGTGCTCCAGATGCTTTAGGGCTTGGAGGAGCCAACTGCAGACACTGATTTGGAGGACAGATGGATGAGGCCTTGTACCTCCAGACTGCCCTTCAGTGTCCTTGC
>PVKN010029586.1:0-12959 GCA_004027915.1 Capromys pilorides
AAGTCAGAGACACAGTATGAATCATAAAACTAAAAGTACAAACAACACTCAGACAGCTACATAACTATTAATTAATTATAATTAAATTAAACATTTCAAAACAATATTTCAAACTTCAAATCAAATAATAATGCATCCAACTTAGAGGCCAAAATGTTGCACATCATATGTACAAATCTATAATCAACACAGAGTACTCGCATAGTATTTGAATAGGTTAATATATACAAAGATATCAACTAAGAAAAAGTTTCCATGAGAGTAAGCAATTGCTAACAATAATACATAACATAAATACTGGAATGGCAAATATATGACCAGAACTTCTAACAGTTTGGGGATGGGATATCGCACAAAGTTCTAGTATGTCGTGGACACAGACAAAGAGATAGAGTTTGTGTTCTATTAAAAGCATTCTTACTTTGAAGATTACAGAGATAGATCATACTAACCTTACAAGCCTCCTGTTTCATGCGTATTCATATGAGGCTTTTGGAAAGGCACACTGTGTGTCTGTCCACGGCCCTATTCAGGTTACAGGACAGATTCAACAACTCGGATATTTCCTAGGTGCCCAGAAGCCCTTTCTGAGCCATCTTTCCTCATCCAAAATAAAACTCAACTTCCCAGACATCTGCCCTGCAGTGAAGGATGCAGAATTCCCACATGAGCTGTGTCTGTTTCCTCTAATGCGGAAGATGGCACTCTGGTCAGCTTGATGTATTCAAGATACAAGCTGTAATTTTCCATAGCTCATAGTATTTATATTGACCTCTCCCAGTGCTCACATTCACACAGGCTCCAGAGACCCTAACACCTTGGCAGAGCAGTACTGTCTTGTACTTGACCCATCACCCCATGTCCTCCACAGGCAGCACAGTGTATCTCTGTTTATGCTGCTGACACCATAGACCAATAAAGTTAGGAAATACCATTTCAGCCTGTAGTCTCAGCACTTGGGAGACTGAGCCAGCAGTTCAAGGCCAGTCCAGAGAAATCAGGTCCAAGTGGGACTACATAGCAAGACTCTGCCTCTATGGTAAAATCATTTCCATGCAGATGCTTCCAGAATCTCAAATAATTGCCAGTGGTGTATGAGACTCCTGCTCCCTCCTTTATCCCTATCACCTAAATTAGATGGGCAATTCCTATTTACAGTGAACACACTCATGGAAACAGCTATGACATTGTTTCCAAGGAGACACAAAGTTATCCATCACTGAACACAGAATTTTATTGAATACAAGATGTGTAGCCTCAAGGATATGTGCTATTGAATGCACATGTTAAATTTATGAATAAAATTATATTCACATTTACAGATACGTACATTTTCTTTGTGCCCACACTTGAAATGCAGGTCAGAATATTCAGAGAGCAACGTCACCATAGAACAAGTGCCACGGAAATGACAAGCTTCTTGTTCTAGAGAAGGAGGAAAAGGGCACCAGCCAAGGGGGGAAGAGATTCAACACACAGGAAGACAGCAACCAGATCCCTTCCCAGAGCACACACGCAGGGCAGCTTGACAGCAGGTTCGTTTTAGGGCACTGAGTCCAGTGTTAGGGTATTTTCTCAAGAGATATAAAATAATGAATTTCATTCCCATTTAAGGATGTGCATTTCTAAATTTACATACAAGAGTACAAAACTAATGCAGCTATCTTGCTGTATTTTCCTACAGCAGAAGATCTACGGGACATTCACACCTTTATGCTCTGCTAAGTTCTGTACAACTGCTGGTGCACATAGCAGGGCACAAGCTCTCAGGCCACAGGAGGAAGTGGTCGGGCCCTGGGCCCTGTGTGGAGCAAGCAGCTGGGGAGAACCCAGGGGAAGTTTTTGTTTGAGGCTGAATCACTGTGGGAGGTGCACTATAATACTGCTGACAGTAATAATGACCCACATCTTCTGCTTGGAAGTTGCTAATGGTAAGAGTGAAGTCCGTCCCAGACCCACTGCCACTGAACCGGTCTGGAACCCCAGATGCCTGCTCGGATGCCCAGTAGATGAGCCATCTGGGAGACTGTCCTGGTTTCTGCTGGTACCAGTTTAAGTAGTTCTTTCTGGTAATAAAGTGTAGAAGACTTTGGCTGGCCTTGCAGCGAATGGTGGCACTCTGTCCAGGAGACACCGCGAGGGAGGCTGGAGACTGGGTCAGAACGATGTCACCACAGACACCTGCAATCAGGATGGAAGAGAGATCACAGCTATATGTGAGATTTTTTCATCCAAATGTTGCAATTAAACATTTCAACTATTCTTGCTAACGCTCTTCTCAGCTAGACCCAACTTGTGTGCAAGTTAGCAATGCTCATCCTTTTCCACTTCTTCTTAAAGTCAGTTTTCCACTCTACACTGCTATCATTCTGAGGTAGTGACAGAGCTTTGCAGTTTCTCACCAGAGAACCAAAGCAACAGAGCCAGGAGCACTGGGGTCTGGGACACCATCTTGCTGTCCCTCCTGGGGCGATGCAGCTCAGATCTCACTGTAAAGGCTTCTTTTATAGAATCTGTGCAGCTGGGCTGGTGGGCGTGGCCTATGCAAAGGAACCAGCAAATAAGGAGCAAATGCAGGGGACTAGAGCTGTGAAAGTGTCTGGTCACATCCAGAGTCAAAAACACCAGCACAGAGCCTGTGTTTGGGTGACCACGAAGAGCACAGAGGTCAACTTAGAAGCTCCGGTATTGCAAGAAACCAAAGAATGAGTGAAACTATCTTCGTTGACTCCTGAGAGGTTCTCATAACCCCCAGCTCTTTGTTTATATAGATAATTCAGCTTTGCTTCTGCTTCAAGAAAATGAAATTTATTTTCATTTATTTCGTGAACCAGGCTTGTTCAAGTTCAGCAGAAGAAGTGAATTGTAGACACCTAGCACAATAGACTTCAAATCAAGACTTTTTCAAATGTGATTGTTATGGTCGCAGTTGTTGGCAGGTCCGAACCGTTGTTCTGCAGGCATTACGCAGGAAAGTGGAGAGAGGAAATCACATCGCTGGGCAACCAAAGCCTCTGGACGTTGTGTCCATGAGTTCAGCTCTTTGCTGATTACATGAGCACTCTGACAATCCCGGAAGCCTAGTATCTAACCTTCTCACCTTGGGGAGCTACAGACTGAGGGTCAAAATGAGCCTCATCTATGGCGCCCTGCAGAGGAGAAATTAGAAGCCCGAACACAAGGGCTTTCCCCAGGTCCCACAATTCCTGGAAGAGCTCAGAATAAATCACATCTATCAACTGTTAATCCTGCCTGTTCACCTTTACTCGCCAGTTATCTGGCTACAAATCCTCCCAGAATGTACGCGGACAAAACCACACCCTCACACGGGGCTTCCCATGGGCTCACAGAAGGAGCACCAGGAAGTCAGCTTCCTCTCTCTCAGTGTTGACTGTGGAGTTTACAGCTTCTCTTACGCATCTTATCTTTTCCTCAGAGCAATTTCTTGGATCTTCTGTTCAGTGTGTGTATAACTTTTAATGTATTTCTGCATGATGTGTTCAGGTAAAATTTTAGCATAATATTCTCCATTATACACTCAAGAAGCACACACATGCCTAGAATAGTTCAGAGAAATTACCGGGTTCCACATTACCCAGTCACATCCTGTGGTAGTGAATTCGGTTTTCCTCATCCTGCTTTGAGAAAAGCGGTAACGAAGATGTCATCTCATGGCAGCAAGACTAAAGCGTTAGGTGATTTCCAAAGCTCCCAGCAGCGGTGCTCAGTTCTGCCACTGTGGACCCCGAGTCTGAAGCTGGTCCCAGGTGAAGCCCTAATCTGGTTCACGATGAGAACCCAAGGCAAATTTACCAACTGCAAAGTGCCGAGGTTTCCCAGCCCTTCCAGGATCTGTGGTAAACTGTCGGCGCCTGGAATCCTCCCAAGGGCCCATCTTCACGTCTGTGGTAGAAGATGATAGCAGGTGTTCCACAGGGAGGTTTTAAGTTTTGAAGGCAGGAGCCTCCAAAAGGATTACGTCACCTTAGTCACCCCTTTTTCATGCCTTAGCCTTGAGGAGCAGGCATTGCTCGGCCACCCTCTCCCTTCCACCATTAGTTTACGGTGTCTCTCCAAAGCACAACCAGGAGATCCAGAGTCACAGACCAAAACTTCCGCAATTGTCAGTCCACAAAAAGCAAACCCTTTTCTCTTTCTGCATTGATTTTTCTCAGATCTCTTTGATGAGATCTCCACAACAGCTACTCTTCCTCCATACATTTTTCACAGATTTCATTTGTGTTTCTAACTGATAAAAATGGTTCCTGTTGTTTCCTCAAACAATGTTAACATTCTAAGGGATGACAGAATCATGAAGTGATTGGATTCTTCTAGAATCCAGAAAACTAACTGCCATGAGAGCGAGCAGGAGTTCTCTCAGGACACTTCACACAGCGATCAAAGTCAGCTGTCCAAGGTGCTGACGGCCCAGGCGAGCCTCCCGCTCTCCACCACTCCTCACAAGACTTATTCAAATTGATTCTCTGAATGGACCTCTGTTTCTAAATATTCTGCATGCAAACTAATGGTTCAAGATCTGAACAGTGTGATGCTCACCTCCAGCCCACCCTCAAGACAGCTGGTAAAGGTGGATAATGTTTATTTTGTTGAAAATCCTCCTCCAAGACTACTGTTATCACCTAAATGTAAAGTAGAAGAGAGAATGAACATTGTGATTACAGGGACAGTGTTCATACTGTTACATTACTGCTGCCTTTTGAAACATCTATCACAGGAAATATGCACAACCCCACTGTAACATTCTGACTCCTCTCAGCTGTCACAATGAGCCTCCAGTCTCCACCTCCTCAACACATTGGCTGCTGTACTGAAAGACGGATGCACTGTGGTTCTATTGTGAAGATGGAGAGATGAGCTTCTCTGCCATGTAGGACATGAGATGATAAAGAAAATAAAACCATTTAGATTTTATTGTATGAGTGTATTGTATTTTATTGTATTGCTGAACATTTAGATCTGAGCCACCAGAACACGTGCCAGGATGGCTTCTTAGATAGGAAGGCAGACAAAACCAAGCTGGGCACAGTGGGAAACAAAAGAGGACTAGCGTGGAACACGTCAGATGTCTGCCACCTCACTACACATGATGGAGCAGTGACTCCAGGAGGTGTCTGGCTCTAGAGTCAGGGAAGCAGCCTGAGCAGGAAACACACATCGGGGCCTACAGAGGGGTGGGGAGGAGGCAAACAGCTGGAGCCCAGGTGCGACCTGTCATCTAAGGCCAAAGCGCAGGTGTCACATATGAGGAGAAACCAAAGCCGGAATGAGAAGCGGCCACCCAGGTGGGAACTGAACTGAGAGGATGTAGTCCCACTGTCACACAGTCACTGAGGAAAATCATTGCTGTTTAACAATAGAAAATTAGGGTCCAGCGAGATAGCTCAGTGGACTAAAGCACCTGTTTAGGCAAGCTGAGGCAAGAGCAGGGACTGAGGCTTCTGTCCCTTGCACCACGCGCTGCACCTGCCTCACCCCATGGTGGCCTGAGTTGTCCAGAGTCACGAGTTTCTGATGCATAGTGAGATCCTGTAACAAAGAAAGACATTAAAGTTTTTAAAAGTAAAATTAAAGTGTTAGATGAAAGGAAGTTTTCTGTAAGGGCTGCTTGGCACTAAAGGATCCTAACACTTTCAGTCTCACAGCTCTCAACAGTCTCTTACGCAAAGTGGATATCTGCTGCCATCTGCTGGCAGAGGTCCTGCACTACAGGCTCTAAAGAAGATGGGATGTGAACTTACAGAGTATCTTTAGGTCCTTTCTGGGTCTCACTGTGATCTGTGTTGATTATCTTTATTACCACAGAGTACAATAACTTGGAGGAAACTGACACCTGCTCTGTCTCTCTGCTTTCATTCCACGTAGGAAATATTCCCACAGAATAGTTCGGTGCACGGTTATGTACGTAGCGCCTCACGCTTCCCTGTGCACAGCCCCGCATTTCAACGCAGGGTCACCCCTGCCCAGCCTCAGCCAGGCACAGCGCGCGGACACTCCGCACACACAGAAGCTCTGCTGCCTGCTGTGCTCCTGTTCTTTAGTTTCTATCTCACAGCTCTGCCTTCCCTCCCACCCCACCCCTCACTGCATCTGGTAGCAGAGACCCAAGGAAAGACATGGAAACAAAGAACATTTCCAACACCGCACTCTCATGACATCCAGCAATCCCTACTCACATTTGCTCGGTTATGTATTAGGTCTTCTTTTAGCTTCAAACGCTGCTCTGTTAATACTAGGGTAGGTTTTGCAATAAGTTTGACGCTGTTACAGTATTAAATTTATTTATATAAATGGCCAATTTTAGGGCAAGTTCTTAGACTTGAGCCCTAAGGAAAATGTCTGTCTCACTTCACCTTGTGTGGTCCCTGTAGCAGGGACTCCAAGGACATAGACAGCTGTTAGGTACCTGAGATTTAGGGCAGACCACTCAACACCACACTGGTCCTACGGAAACTGGATCCCTCGGGAGCAGATGCGGGGCTTCCATCATTAATTCCTCAGCACCAAGACTCCAGCTCCCAAACCCCACACAGGCATCACCATCTGACGGTCTAGGCACAGTCAACATTTCTGCAAGGAAGTGGCACATGAACTTAGAGTCTGGATTTTCTATGAAGCTCAAGTTTATATTACACTACTTAGCTCTGACCTCAGATGGAAAGGACTTCATATATTCATACTGGGAAGACACTGTCACGCTTAGGAACTGTTGTTCGTTAATTTTTTCTATTTTGCTCCAAACAACTGAGAGACAGTGTTTATGTTTTATTAAAAATAGTTTTATTTTTACACATATAGTTAGCCAGGGTGAAAATTCTGCCAGTTAACTGTTAGTTTCACAAACATGTTGAAGATTCTTAGGGTCATTGTCTCAATCATCCTGTGTATATAAGTGCCTGGTTTTGGCCCTGCCATGTTGACTGTGATTTATCCAGATGGCTGACACTGAGAAAAGTTCTACAAAAGTCTCTACAAGGTTTCAGGGTAAATCCTGAGGCGATTTGGCTGATCTTATCAGATACGAAAGTTACCTTTTCTGTTATATAATACTTGTTTTAACTGGGTCTTAACCATCCAGCAGAAAAATTTAACCACAAGGTATAGAAAGTAAAGCCATACTAATAGGCTGAATTATAAAGGGCTAAAGCCAGCAGCTTCTGACATTGCCAATTCTGCTTATAACCCTCTCCTGTTATGGACTATTGCACTATACATACAACTACTTTCTCTTAGTTCAATGAGAAGAAATATTTATGATAGTAGTGTTTAGAAAAGTTATCACATCTTCATCCTGTACTCTGATAAGCTATGAAGACAACAATATGCATTATATTTATTATTCTGGCTGTCCTACTAACCTGTTTTGAAACTCTCTCATTCCTCGTTTTTTCTCATTAAAATCAATAAAGTATAAATTTTATTAGAAATTTATTTTTAAGTTTACACAGGTAACTTTGCATACCTTACAAGCCCCTTTTTTGGTGTGTATTGTTCAAGGTGTTTCGAAACGCATGGCTACATCTCTAGAGTGATATTCAGGTTACCGGACCGATCGAGCACCTGTGATATTTCCTGGGTGCCCAGAACCCTACATCCTCAGTCATCCTTATCCCAAAAGGAACTAAGCTGCACAGCTGCCAACCTGCAGGGAAGGAGGCAGGTTTTCCTGAAGATCTGCATCCATGTGGAAGATCTCAAAGTCTGGTCAACTTACCCTGTTCAAGATGAAAGCTGTTATTTTCCATTGCATGTAGAATTTATACGGGCTATTTTTAATGCTCAGATTCATGTGTATTCTCAGTAGATGTTAAGCCCTCCACAGAAAATCACTGTATTTAACTTGACCCACCACCCCATGTCCTTCATAGGCAACACAGCTCATTTCTATTTCTGTTGTGGACATCATAGGCCAAGAAGGTTAGGAAATAGCATTTTCAGCCTGTGCACCCAGCACTCGGGAGCACACACAGAAAGGATCACTGGATGTTCGAGCCAGTTGAGGGAAAACAAGTCCAGCTAGGATTCCGTAGCAAGACAGTCTGTCAAAAATAAAATCTCTTCAATGCAGGCAGTATGAAAATGCTTAAAAACTGAAATCATTACACATGGTGTCTGAGCCTCTTGCCTCCTCCTGTAGATGCTCAGTTCCTACTTACATTGAACACATTCATAGAATCATTAGCACCTGGTTTCCAAGGAGGCCCAAAATCACTCATCACCAAACATAGAATTTTATTAGTGAATTCAAGATGTGAGAGGCCTGAAGAGTATATGCTACTAGATACCAAGTTGTGCTCATCCTTACAGGTCAGTCCATTTTCTTAGTGTCCTCATTTGAAAAGCAGACAGGGATATTCAGAGAAAAAGGGCACCATGGAAAAAGTGTTGGGAAATGGCACGCTGCTTGCTCTGAAGAAGAAAAAAAGGCCACCAGCATGGAGGGTAGGAAACTCAAGATACAGGGAAGGCAACAGCCAGATTCCTTCCCAGAGCACACAATGGAGGGCAGCCTGAGATCAGGTTCACTTTAGCTCTTCCAGTTCAGTGTTAGCTTCTTTTAGCACGTAAAAAGATTTAATAAACCTAATATATGTAAAATTTACAAAATACAATGCACATTACTTTTATTTTATTTTTTCTTTTAATTTTATTTATGTTTTACAATAAAACATTATGTATTGTTGTCTTTGTCTTAGTTTTTCAGGCAATTTCTTGTCTGAATGTTCTTAGCACAGATTTTTTTTTAATTGCACAAAGAGAAAGTAGTTATATATATAGTCCAATAGTCCATAACAGTAGTGGATTATCAGCTCATGTGGCATTATCAAAAGTGGTTGACTTGAGCCTTTCACAACAGTGTTAGCTTTTCTTCTGAACAACTGTAAAGTAATGAATTCCTTTCTCATTTAATAGTGTGCATTTATAAATTGTTGTAAAACAATACTAATACAAATATCTTGGCTGTATTTTCCTATAGCAAAGGATCCAGGAGACATAGATAAGCCTGCAAAATCTCTAGGGCATAGAGCAGGGCACAAACTCTCAGGCAGCAGGAGGAAGTTTTCCAGCCCTGGGCCTTGCGCAGAACAAGCAGCTGGGGAGATCTCAGGGGAAGTTTTTGTTCGAGGCTGAATCACTGTGGGAGGAGCACTATGAGCTTGTTCACAGTAATAATCACCCACATCTTCTGCTTGGACATTGTTGATGGTGAGAGTGAAATCTGTCCCAGACCCACTGCCACTGAACCGGTCTGGGACCCCAGATGCCCGGGTGGACGCGCTGTAGATGAGCAGCCTGGGAGACTGTCCTGATTTCTGCTGGTAGCAGTTTAAGTAGTTTGTACCATAATTTTGCACACTGTGACTGGTCTTGCAGCGAATGGTGACACTTTCTCCAGCAGACACTGCCAGGGACCTTGGAGACTGGGTCAGCACAATGTCGCCACAGACACCTGCAATCAGGAATGCATAATGACTACACACACTTTTTAATTCAAAAAAGATTGAAATAAGTCCTTTAAGATGTTGTTCCAAATGCTACGATAAATTTATATATACTTGAGCCATATTTCTCTGCACTATATTTTAAAATGATATCTTTACTTCTACAAAGATACCACTGTAAGAGACTTAGAGCGGTGCATTTTCTCACTAGAGACCCAGAGCAACAGGCACGTGAAGACCTGGGTCTGCGACATCATCCTGCTGCCCCTGACTCCCTGATGGAGCTCAGATCAATTTGCCAAGGCCGCATTATAAAGTCTGAGAAATTGAGCTCCTCCTAAAGAAGCCTATGAAGATTCACTCGCAAATGAGGAAGCAAATTTCATGGGCAATGAGTTATGAGAGTAAGCGAATAAATGAAGAGCTAAAAATACCAACACGGAAAGTGGACATGGGTGACAGGAAAACCACAGTTGATAATTCAGAAACTCTGAGACCATTTTAAAAGCTCTACAATTACATACACTCCATGGTCTAAGTAAGGACTTTATCCTTAAACAAAAACAGTTAATGGATTGTGTATTACAGGAGTAACATCAGCACAGTTACCTAACAAAACATGCTAGACAGAATAAGGATATAAAAGATAAGACAAAGTAGGGGTGAACAAGAAAAGAAAAAGGAACGGCAAAATAAAATGAGCACCTCTAAACAAATTTATATTTTCTATGACAAAAAAGAAAGAAAAATGCCTTTCCAAAGGCCACCCTTATCCTAAAGCTGAGCAGAGGAAATGGCGGCGCCCTTTTCTCCCCAGGACACGGGCCTCAAAGCCGGATTACACCTTCAGAGCTCACTCTTCAAAGAATCCTGGGAGCCCCTAATTTAATCTTGGGAAAGCAGAACTCCATGGGAGAGTAAACCAAAGAGGAATAGACAATTTCTCTTTCCACAACACTAGGAATTAAAAAGATGGATTGAAGAAAATTGACAAATGGAGAGAGAAAAAGATTTAATTGGGAAATAATGGCTCAGAGTAATGCTTCCAACCTTTCGTCCAATTTAGAGGACACAGAAATCAGGAGTCATGAAGTTAGTGTTAGATTGCATTTGCAATCGCTAGGTACCAAGTTAAAACCTACTTGAAGGAAGGCACTCCTAATTGTCCAAGAAATCTTACAAATAATTTTCAAGGATCCATAGCCAACAAATAAAGATTCATGGCTTCCTAGAGCAAGAAGATAATTTGACTATGGATGAAAAATAATAAATGAGTGACACCACCCAGGGCCCTCCAAATCCTCAGTCCAACCAGTGCTCGGGCCTGGCTTGTGAGTAGGACTGCCCAGGGCCCTCCAGATCCTCATTCCAGCCAGGCCTAGGCCCAGCCTGTGAGTGGGACCACCTCCTGGCTGGCTGGATCCTCATTTCGACCAGCACCCAGGCCAGGTTTGTGGGAGGAACTTCCTCCATCAGGCAGGCCTGGTGTGGAACCCTGTATAAGAGCTCCTTCAGAGCAATTAGAAGCAAGACGCACCCAACTGATCCAGCAGAAGAAGACAGAGTGGCACAGCAGGATCACTTCCAAGGGCTGCCACAGGAAGAAGTGGAGCACAGCACCGAGACAAGCAGCAAGACCCAAGCCACACCCACCTGGACAAGTTTGAACTTGGTAGATCCAGACCTAGTGCTAAAGTAACAACTACACCAAAATTCTACAGCAATGATGAGAAGGCAGTGCTATGCAAAATGACAAAGAGAAGGAGCAAAATAGAGTCTCAGGCCCTGAGCCCACCCAGAACAAATACAAGAGACAATAGCATAGAAGAAATTGGAACTCACACACCTGAAATCTCTGAAATAATAGCACCTGAAGTGAAGAAACAACTGCAGAAAGATATCAAGGAAATCAGATCAGTAATAATTCTCAAAGTAACAAATGATAACTATAATGAATGAAGTACTAAGTGCTTCTAAAGAAGACACTGATAAAAAAAATAGAGGAAAATAGAAAAATGATAGAATCCTTGAATGAGCAATATGGGAACGAAATAGAATGTGTGAAGCAGATTCAAAATGCCATACAGGAAATTAAAACCTCAATCACAAGCTGACAAAAACTTTGAATGAAAATGAAAATAGATTTTGCGACCTTGAAGATACCATTGCAGCTAGTGAAAAGATAAGAAAAGATCTCTTAAAAACAACTAGGATGCAGGAAAAGATAATTAAACGTTTGCAAGATGATGCAGAGATGAACAGCGGAAGACTAATAGGCATCAATGAGAAAGAAGGAGTCGGCACAAATGATATTAAAAAAAATATGAACTGAAGTGGTTGCAGAAAACTTCCCAAATGTGGGGAAACAGTCTGACATTCAGGTAATTGAAGCATATAGAACACAAATAACATCAACCCAATTAAAACTACACCCACACATATAATAATCAAGATCCCAGAAATTCAGCACAGGAACAGTATATTAAAGACGGTAGAGAAAAATAGCAGATCACATTGAAAGGAAAACCCATCAGAATAATGGCAGATTTCTCTTCAGAAACCATCAAGTCAAGAAGAGCATGAAAAAAAGTGCGACAAGTCTTTCAAGAAAACAAATTCCAACCCAGATTGATATACCCTGCAAAACTCTCTTTCAAGTAGAAAGCAGAAATAAAATACTTCCATGACAAAGAATAGCTAAAGAATTCATCATGGCAAAGACAACTCAACACAGACTACTAAAAGATATTCTAGAGAGGGATCAAATTGACTACAACTCCATGAAGGAAAACATAAAGAACCCACCAAATAGAGCAAACAATTAACACAGGAGAAAAAGAGGTATACAATAGCAGTCTTCCAATTATTCTCTTTTATACAGCAGCAAAATATTTCCATCAGCATACTCTAAACCTGGACTTCTCCTGCACTCTGGGGGTCATGATTCTGTCCACGTCTACTGGGTGGATAACAAGGAAATAGCAGTAGCTCAGTCCCACAAGTGGCACCTGCCATCAGTAAGTGTCATGGACTCTGTCCATGTCCACCGCACACTAGAACTTTGTGCAATATCCTATCCCTAAACTGTTAGAACTGCTGGTCATATATTTGCCATTCCAGTATTTTTGTTATGTTTTATTCTTAGTGATTCTTTACTATCATGAAAACTTTTTCTTAGTTGATATTTTTGTACATCTTATCCTATTCAAATACTATGTGAGTACTCTGAATTGATCACAGGTTCATACATATGATGCACTACATCCTGGCCTCTTAATTGAACTCACGATGTAATATTGTTTTTTGAATATTGTTTTGAAATATTTAATTTTGAATTAATTAATATTTAATTAGTTTTCTTGATATTGTTTAATTTTAATTTTTGTTTTATGATTTATGCTGTCTTTGACTTGCAATCTATTTATAACACATGACGATATTTTCTCCTAGTATTAGAAACTTTAAGAAGTATTTTTCCATTTTCTGTTGACAAAAAAA
>PVKN010029587.1:0-12962 GCA_004027915.1 Capromys pilorides
GATGTTCTCACCAACATCTGCCCCAGTCATTCGCCAGCCTGGCTGCATGGAAGGCACGGAGAGGCACGCATTTTCACACTGAGGCTGGGAAAGATGCTACTAGAGTGTAAATTACTAATTAGCTCCAGAGGAGACAAAGAGAGAAAATACCTGTCACGGAATGCTGTTTACAACTTGACATACAATAAAAACAACCCTGAACATTTCCAAAGAGTGCCTTACTTTTCATACTTCTATTAACATGTGAATGTAAAAGAATAGTATTTCAGAGTTTAAAAACTGCCCATGTCTCAGAAACAATAAGGCATGACTAGAAACAATGCTTTCCAAATAATTTGTAATTTTCTCATCTTTATGAAAGGGAAGTGTATTTAATTATTATAATCAGCTTTAAAAAGAAGCTATATTTCATAGCTTTGAGAACAGCTTCAAAGAAGGGAGTAACGGAGAAGCAGCCCACAAGTACTATATCTTACATTTGTCAGAATACAGCTAATATTCTTTTCACTTACATTGGACAGGCTTTTTTTAAAGTAGTTTTTGTCTTTATCAAATGGGTAGGCTAATCAGCTTAATGAAGACCGGAGATGACTGGGGATGGAAGGAATTAGTTAATTTTCTTATATGACAATGATCACAATTAGGCTTACTTTGGGGGAGGTAATGAAATCTTAATTCTTCTACTGATCCTTTTAGCATAAGGCACAATTGTTTGTATTAATCCTAACCAACATTCTTTTGTAAAGCAACTGGCTATGTTATTAAAAAACAAAATACATGTAACTTTTGACCCAGCAAATCCGTGAATTCATTTTACAGAGACTCTTGTTAATGTGTATATAAATCTAACCAACATTCTTAAAGCAGTACACCTACTCTTTGATCTTTTCTAGCTCCTTGAAGCTTCATAAAAATCTTCAAGTTACATATTCCACCTGAATGTCTTGGTCCTGGCGTGGAAAGGCCCTGTGTCTCCTGTTCTCACAATGGTCACCCATACACCAACAGCCAGTATGCTCTGAGGACTGTACCATGCTGATGTGGGGCGGCTCCCACGGAAGGTAAGTAAGTGATAACACACTTTTTGCTGAAGAGAGGGGCCCACCACCCATCAGTCACAGGCGAAAGAATCTTTCTCAGAATACACAAAGAGAAGACGACCATACAACAACAAAATCCACTTTAGTGGATTTTAACCAGGCTAAAATCAAACATATGAGAGCAGCAGCAGCAACTGAGAAACCTGCGAGACTTCCTTTTGGTGTACAACTGGAACACAGAACTCCACTTCCAATGCTGTGTGCCCAGCCTGCACCACGGAGCTCTGGATGCAGAGAAGGCCTGCCTGCACAGCTGTGCTGGGAAGCTGATCCATTCCAACCACCGGCTCAGGGCTGCTTACATGCAGCTCATGTCTGCCCTGGTACAATGCTGCATCGCAGACTACGAGGCCACCTCAGCTATACCAGGTGTTACAACAGAACAGCCCACAGCCTCATCACCAGGCAGCTGGCCAGCCCCAACCCCAGGAGGCAAGGTACTGAAAGGACCTAGCAGACCTGCTTGGACTTGGAGAAGCCTGGGCAGAGAGACTGAGGGAGAGGTACTCTTGCTCCTTTCCTGGAGCCAATAAACCTGGTTTTCGCTGCTTAGCTTAAATGATAACTAGGGGAACAAAATTAAAAATTAAAAAATAAATAAAATAAAATCAAACATACTAAACCTAATATACAGCTCTCAAGATATCCTTTTCTTGGGCTGGCGAGATAGCTCAGCATTCTAAAGCACTTGCTTAGGCAACTGCACAGTTCGATCCCGGGCACCACATGCCATGCCAGCCCCACCCCCCAGGGCAAGCTGAACAGGCCATAACATACATACATACATACATACATACAGTTTAAAAAGATATCCTTTTTAAAAATTGAGATCTTTGTACATATTTTCTCTAATTTTACATATTAAATACGCACAAGTAAAATGATAAAGCAAATAGAGCACAATGAAATGTAATTTTGAGTAAGTAGCAATTCCTTCACTTTTGCAAATTTTCATTTATTGATTGATTTTTTTTTTTTTTTTTTTTTTTTTTTTTTTTTTTTTTTTTGGTCTTTTTGAGATAGGGTCTCATTATGCAGTCAGGCTGGCCTTGAACTCACGTTTGTAGCCCAGGCTGTTCTCAAATTCGCACTGATCCTCTTGCCTCAGCTTCCCAAGTATTGATTGATTGGTTTTTTTGAAACAGGGTCTCACTACCCAGTTCAAGTTGGCCTTGAGCTCACTTTGTAAGCCCAGGCTGGCATTTCTGCAAATTTTCTCAAGTTTAAAACCTGTGATTGGGGCCAGGGAGATAGCTCAGTGGAAAAAAAGCTTGCCCGGCAACCATAGGGTCCTGAGTTCAATCCCTGTTACCAAAAACAAAACAAAAAGAAACCTGTGATAAAATCAAGTCATCAAAACAGAGTATTAGGGTAGGGGAGATAGCTCAGTAGAATAAGTGCTTGCCGATAAGTGCAGAGTCCTGAGTTCAATCCTCAGTACTGCAAAAAAAAAAAAAAAAAAAAAAAAAAAAAAAAAAAAAAAAAAAAAAAAAAGAGTATTCACAACAGAAGCTCCCTTTTACATTATTTTGAGTTTCAAAAAATTCATACACTTAACTAATGTGAAAACCTAGCAATTTTTTAAAAAAAATAGATTTATTTAACCAAATTAAAGCAAGAGTAAATGTACAGTATCATAAATAACTTAGGCATGCAGAAAGAAAAGATAGTTAAAAAAAAACAGTAAGGGCTTGAGTGAAGTTTGCTTATGGCCATCTACACTGAAATCTAAGCTCAATTTTTCTACAATGGTAGTAATCCGCCAACTGTAACTCCATCAGAAAATACAAGTACATGGCTTTAAGAGTAGACAGGCAATGTGCAGTTCAGTAAGGCAGTTTTAGGGCTGGGGAGATAGCTCAGTGGAATGTGCTTCCCTGACAAGCACAAGGTCCTGAGTTCAATTCCTGATACCGCAAAAACAAACAAACAAAAATCAGTAAGGCAGTTAATTGCTTTAGGGCTGTTCTATTTTATAAATACAACTTTAGAATTAAAACAAAAATAGAAGCATCTTGGAAACTTGCTATAGGGCTGGCAAGAGAGCTCATCAGAGTAAGCACCTGCTTAGGCAAGAGCAGGGACCAGGATTAAATCCCCTGCACCACAGGCCACACCTGCCCGCACCCAGGTGTGCTGAACCAGCCACCAAGACCCAGCATGGTGGTGCATGCCTGTAATCCCACCACTGGGGAGCCTGAAAACAGGAGGATCACTATGAGCTCTGTGCCAAATACGAGGGGGGGGGGAGGAGTTGCTGTAATCTTTGCCTTATACATGACCCTCAGGTGTTTGTCCAGACTCCCAGCTTACACAGTAAGAAAAGTCAAGATTAGAACCACAGTGATAATATAAAGACTGGAAAACAACTCCCATTAAGAAGTGAACTAAGGCAGCACTAACCCTGGAGAGAAGCAGCATGGCCACAGTAGTCATGTGGAGAGGTCACTGGAAAACAGACTGGGCCAATCAAAGACCAAAGCTGAACGCCCAGCCCCACAACTTAGAAGAAGTTCACTTTTGAACTAAAATAAAGATTGAGGGGCTGGGGGTGTAGCTGTGTGATAGGCCACATAACTCAGGAGATACAAGGCCCTGGATTTCATCCTCAGCATCGAAATAAAATAAAATCAAGACTGAATAGTGTTTACATTAAATAAAGTCAAAATTCTTTTTTTTTTTTTTTTTCTTTTTTTGCGGTACTGGGGATTGAACTCACGATCTTATGCTTGCCAGGCAAGCACTTATTCTACTGAGCTATCTCCCTGGCCCAAGTAAAATTCTATTTGATGAACAAAAGAAAATATAGCTTATATTTTCATGGGCATCCTTATAAGCAGTATTATCCAAATTAAAAGTGTCCATTTTCACTGTTAGAAAAATCAGCTAAGAAATAACCATTCACAATAAAGTCAGTGTTTAGCACAGCATAGCAGCACACAGACATAAAATCAAGGATCCAATGAACTTTCTCTGAGGTGAACTTTTTTCCCTTGTGGCTTATCTTACAGTTTACCTTTTCTTTTCTGATATCAAATAAATCTTTAAAAATGTAAAACAATTACTTATGAAAATACCAACACCATTCACAGAGTCCAACCTACTAATGCCAAGTGTCTACATCTACAAAGGAAAGGAATGCTCACACACATCTCACAGCAAGTGGGACCCTGTACCAAAGCTGTATTCTACCCAGATGTATTCTACATCTTGACATCTAACATCTTCTGATAAATCATCTCAAAACTTAGCAGCAAAAATAGTAGCTTTAAAAAGTCCTCTTTAGCCAGCATGGTGGTGCACACTTGCAATCCCAGCACTCAAGAGACTGAAGCAGGAGGATTGCTGTGAGTCTGAGTCCAGCCTGGGCTCACAGTGAGTTCAAGGCCAGCCTGAACTACACAGTCAGACTGTCTCAAAACAAAAACAAAAACAAAAAACAAACCATGAACTAAATACTATGCCACTAACAGCTAACAAATAAACCCAAGAAGACATCAGACTCTAAAATCATTCAACTATACTAATAAACAATGTTCTGATGGCCACAAATCAAAGCGAAAGTTTGCTCTTACAAAGGCCATAATTTATTTTTCAGCATCTGTACAGACACAAAACAGTAGTAATCAAAAAGTTACATAACTTTGTTTAAGCCACTGAGCTATCTCCCCAGCCCTAGGTTACATAACTTTGTAATAAAGCTTTGTGGGTTCTTTTTTTTACTTTTTCATAATTTTTTAAATTTATAAACTTTTTTCTTTTTTTTTAAATTTATAATCATTTTATTTCATATTTCTCTCTCTCTCTCTTTTTTTTTTTTGTCTTGGGGTGCCAGGAATCAAACCTAAGGTCTTGTGTATCCTAGGCAAGTGCTCTGCCAATGGGCTACTTTCAAAGCTCTTACACAAATTGCAGAAGAAAGTATCTCTGCAATATCTGAATGTGTACTAATGAAATAACACCAAATAAGATTCTGAGAACAGCTTGCATTCTTTCCTAAGTAAATTATATACTATCTTTTGGCACCACCAAATACAAATATTCATGCTTCTCGTTAACTAAATAAAAAAGCTTCAGGACTAAAATTACTAAAAAGAACCTGAATTGTGTTCCAAATTTCTTATCTTCCTTTTAATTTCCAAAACTATCTTAAAATCTAAAGCTTTCAGAAAATTAACGTTGACATGACCTTCTTTACTCAGCCATAAAGCAAGGGAGACCCCGGATCTGTCCACGACTCCAGCTCAACATTATCTATGGATATTATTAGATGAGAAATTTCTCACAAATCCATTATTTCCTCTAAAAGATAAGTCCACCACTTTACAATCCTCCACAATGCTACAACTTTCCCTTTCTTTATTTCACTTCATTTAACTGGTGAGTTACTATAGTATGAAAAGTCCTACACAAGGCTAACGGCAGCTTAGGAGCCCTCAGCGCCCTGATCTAAATCTCCCAGTAAACTTCTCTGGCTGCTGATTTGCTTTTCTGTGAAACGATCTCTCGATAATAATCTCTGGATTCCTTAAGACGGTCACTGAAAACAAGCAGAAATCTGGGCGATCAGGGGAGACAAAAAGATTCTCATCTTATTACAACAGAAGCAGGCTATTGAACACGAAAACGATGGCCACAAAGCACCTTGCCCTCCACTTGTCATGCACGGCACCGCTACAACTTCAGAACTATCACATTGCACAGGTACCGTAAATAAACACCGCCCATTTCCCCGTGGTCCCCACACTAGTGAAACGCAGATTCTCAGAACTGACACTTCAGCCTTCACCACCCATGAACGAAGCCAATTCAAAGTGGACGGAAAGTCGAATTAAACGCAATGAGCCATAGAAGCGGGATTCTGGATTCCTTAAGACAGAAAGAGGTTTCTACAATTTTCTACTTTGGGGGACAAAAGGACTCACAGTTTCCACACGCTTTTCTCTTCCAACAAAGAATTGCCTCCTGGCATCCCCGCCTCGGCAGCTACTTTGCAGTTTCCACCCCTGTCTTAGGTCCCCTTGCACTCACCATGGCTCCTGCTCCTCTGCCCCTAGCCCGGGTCCTCGGCTACGGCGGCGGCGCGCTGGCCCTGCGGCCTCCTGCAGCTCTGTCCCCGGTGCAGGCTGGCCTGGTCCCGCATCCCGGGCCTCACATCGCGGGCCCGCGGCTCCCTACCCGGCCCCGTCTCTCCGCCTCGCTGCTCTCTCTTCGGATCCGGTGGAGCCGCCTCAGCAAGCACCGCTGTCCGGCGCCCCTGTCCCGACTCGCCATCCTCTCTTCCGCCTCGCGCCACGCTCGCTATGACTCCACCTGGCGGGGCGAGGGTCTCTCCCCGCTTTCCAGTCCGCCCCGCCGCCCCGCCGCCCCGCTATTCGCACCCTCGTCACGTCTGCGCCCACCGTGCTCCCCTCCGACTCCAGCCCGGGACCCTGCCTGCAGCCGGTCCCCGCCGCGTCCCCACGCCCACCCGGCTGCCCCTTGCGCCGCGCAGCCCGCCCGCCGGCTCCTCCCCTCCCGCTAACCCTGCCTCCCCCTCAGCGCCTCCGCGCCTCAGCCCGGCCCGCGCCCCGGGCCCGCCGCCCTCGGCGCCCCGCCCCCCTCCCGCCCCTCCCGCCCGCCCGGCTCGCGCCGCCTTTGTCGCCTCTCACCCCGGGCGCGAGGGGTCCGGCTTCTTTAAAGGGGAGGTCTCGAGCGCCGGAGCCGCCCGTCCCCGCCTCCGGGCCTCCGAGCGGGCTCTGGGCCTCCACGGCCGCCTGGCCCCGGTCTCCCACCCTGCGCGGCCCTTCGCGGCCTCCGCCTCCGCCCCCGCCTAGCCCCCCTCTATTTACCGCCATCCTCCGCACGCGCGAGCTGTCACCGGGGCGCTAGCCCGCCCGCCCGGCCCTGCCTCCAGCCCCGCCCCCGCAAGTCTACTGGCCAATCCACAGGCTATGCCCCGCCCATTGACCCGCCCTCCGGAGCCCCGCCCACAGTCCCCGCATTGCACCAACCGTGAGGCGCCGGCCGGCGACCCTGGCCCTAGCCAGTTCCCTGTGGGTCTTCCGAGTCGCGGACGCCGTCTTGAGTCAGCCAACACTGTAGTCGCGCGGCCCCCTGGATCCTGGCTTGAGGGGCAACAAGCAAAGGTGTGCCAGGAATTCCCCGGTCGAAGTTTGGTTGACACACGTGAAGGAAAATAAGGTGTCCAGACAAAGAGACTCTTAAAGGTACAGACTCTCCCGTCTGTCCCGCCTCCTTAAAGGGCCAGCGACTCCCCGCCCTCGCCGTCCTTCTCCCAAAGCACAACACTGGGAGCCCGAGTTTGGGTCTCGTTCCCTGAACTCCGGAAGGCTCATCTTCAACACTTCTGCCCACCGTGAAGAGGCAGTTTTTTCATTCTCTGTCACTGGTTTTTGTTGTTTTCTTTTACCGTGCCGTTCCTAAAGCAGCAGCAGCCTGGGAACCTGGGCTTCCAGAGGCAGCATTTGCAGAAGTTACAGGATCCCTGGCCCAGGCAAGCCGCTAACTCTGGCACCGATGGCCCTGGAGAGAAGAGGGTCGGGACCAATAGACCGGACGGGAGAGGTTAATCTGGTCACGGAAAGCAGCCTGCCAGGGTTCCTGGACATACTGTCCTGACCTAACAGTTCACCTTTACTTCATATTCTCCAACTACAACATACTGCAATAGATTGAATTCAAAAGCAGATGAGAAAAGCCGCACATCTATGCAGCCCTTCCAGGGACTTGCAGAAAGAGGAAACAGTGACACTTCACAGTTTTGTCTCAAACATGTTTTTCATTAAAAAGATTTAGGTTGGGGCCGGCGAGATGGTTCAGTGGTCTAAAGCACCTGCTTAGGAGGGCTCAGGCGACTGCGGGAACTGCAGTTCGATCCCCGGCACCACATGCTGCGCCAGCGCCACCACCAGGGCAGGCTGAGCCAGCCACAAAATGAATAAAGAAAGAAACAAACAAACACAACAAGCAAACAAATAAATAAATAAAATTAAAAAAAAAAAAAAAGATTTAGGTTAATATGTGCTGAGCTTACCATTAAATGAGCTATTTATTTACAGTACTAGGCACTGAATCTAGACTCTTCACACTAAGCTACATTCCCATCCCTTTTATTTCAAGACAGGGTCACATTAACTCGCTAAATTGAAAAATCTGGGCTCACTCAGATCTGTAATCCTCCCGCCTCAGCCTTCCAGAGTGCTGGGATTACAAGGTTCGCCACCATGCCTAGCAAACTAATAACGTGTATTTTGCTTAAAAGTTAATAAGGTAAACATCAATAGATGTAACCTACATAAACACAGCTTTTTTAGGTCCTCTATATGCTTTAAAAATGTCAATAAGTCCAGAGATAAAAAGGCTTGAAAATTGTTGAGTTAGAGGAAACAATACAATGAGGCTATTTTAAGTAATTAAAATGTGAAGTTTGGGGATCATTAATAGTTTTATTATAACCTCAGAGTTAAGAGGATTACTGGACAGGGTGGTGCACACCAGTAATCCCAGCACTCAGGAGGCTGAGGCTGAAGGATTCCTTAGTTTGAGGCCAGCATGGACCACATAGTGAGTTCAAGGACAGCCTGAACTGACAGCAAGAACCAGGCTCAGTAAATAAATAAATAAATGAACAGAGCATAAGTAGGGCAGGGGCCCCTAGTTCAATGCCCAGTACAAAAAAAAGAAAGAAAGAAAGGTTAATTCATTGAATGGAAATAAGAATCAGAAACATTTGATCGGTTTCATTAAAAATACAACTGGTTAACACAACCATACCTGTGATTAAAAAGAGTCAGATACAACTCAGGCTGAAGGGCTTTACACAAAACTATAGCGTACACGTCTGTAATCCCAGCACTAAGGAGGTAAGGCAGGAGGATCATTGTGCCTTTAAGGCCAGTGTGGGCTACAAAGTGAGTTCAAAGGCAGCCTGAACTGCAGTTGAGAAACTGACTCAAAAAGACTAAAAAAAAAAGTTGTAGCATTTTTACTTTTCATGTTGTCCAGCCCTTTCCTTTAGAGTGAATCTCATACCTATGAATATAAAACTTATTTCCAGCCAGATAGGTTGTGTATGCCTGTAATCCCAGAACTCAGGAGGCTGAGGTGGGAGGATTACTGAAGTTGAGGCCAGCCTGGGCTACACAGTGAGCTCAAGATCACCCTGAACTACAACATAGTGAGATGCTATTTAAAAAATAATAATAAAACATATTACCAGGGGCTGGGGAGATAGCTCTGTGGCACAAGTACCTGCCTGGCAAGTGCAAGGTCGTGAGTTTGAGCCCCAGTCCCACAAAACAAAAAAACAAACAAAAACTACCATATCCTGGGGACAGTTATACAGCTGTGCCACTGATCTGATTACAGAAAACACACCAGCGCAACAAACAGTTACTCTGAACCGCTGCACATTGGGGTTGCAATAGCATCTCTGTTACAAATTCCACCCTGGCTCCAAGCAGCACTGAGTCTGCACCCACTCATCTGAATGGCCTTACCATAGACCTATGTCCTCAGCACTATGAAGACACAAGAGCAGGGACACAGTGCCCTTGCCAATAACGCTCTCCCTAGGCATTCTGAGCTGCTCAGCAACTCTGAAATAAGGAAGGCAGACACCAGCTTTCCCACTGTGTAGATGGGAGCCACAGACCTGGGCCTGACTGAAGGTGACCCACATGGGAGCACCCCGCCATCCACCTAAAACAAGTCTCACATCCAGCAGGGTGCAGGACACTTGTCACCCCCACATCTTCCCGCTTGCTTTTGCCATACAGCTGAAGATTTCCAATGCTCAATTCAGGTTTCAGGGCAATTTAGGCTCTACAGATTTCATTCCTAAACATCTTTCTAAAACCACCACAGAACATTCAGAATTCATTATTAACCTTGAAAACTGACCTATGCTATGCGACCAGGCAGGCGTGAGTTGGAAGTGAAACATAAAATGCAAAAGAATTCGAGTAGTCTGCCAGATGATTCCAAGTACTTTTTGGTTTCTAGTGTTGGAGACTTAGCCCAGGGCCTTGCACATCCGAAGCAAGAGCTCTACCACTGAGCTACACCCAGAGCCCAAAAGGTTTTATTAGCTGATTTCATCACAAAGGAGAAGAACTACTTCTGTCTCATCAAGTACAGAGTGCGGCAGAGCAGAACTCTGGGGCCACAAACAGCAAGCCAGCCTGCTCTATACACATTCACTTCTCTGAATGGCCTGTAGGACTAACATGAAGGAGGGGACTGTACAGCGAGGAGCCCACAGGTGGGGTTCAAGTGGCAGGGGAGACACTGGTCACAAAGTGCTGGTTGGAGCTATCTGAAAAATGCTTCGCTCTGTCTGTGTGTTGTTTCCCTTCCGTGATCTATTTTCCCTTTAGAAGCCTGGTTCTCTTTTTAATCAGTTATTTCAGATATTATTCTAATGAAACATAAGCCCTATTCCAAAAATAAAGAAACAACACAGATATGCAAAATTCTGCCTGATTTCAGGACATTGTAGACTTCTTGAAATTCCAATGTGAAAACTCCTGGTTTTAAGAACTGCTGTCTCACCAGTAACAGTGACACATGCCTTAATCCCAGGTCCTCGGGAGGTTGACAAAGGAGAATCACTTGAGTCCAGGAGTTCAGGACCAGCCTGGACATTTAAAAAAAAAGAGAGGAAAGAGAAAGTCCTGCTGTAGGGGGAGAAGCGCAGCTAAGTGGCACAGTATATGCTTAGCAGGTGCAAGGTCCTGGCCTTTATCTGGAGCTCAAACACACACATACACACACGCGCGCACCCACGCATGCACACACACACACACACACACATATTAGTCTTTAAGCCTGTCAGAGGCTCCTGCTGTCCCACTCATTGTTCACTGACACACATGCTTTAGAGTCTTGGTCTTTTCACCCTCCAGCAGAAACTAACCAATTCTCTTTAAGCACAACCCACTCCTGTGATCTGAGGGCACAGGACAAATGGGATGGGTGTATATTTTTTCTGTTAATTAGAAAAGAATTAAACATTAATTAAAAGAATCAAAGGCAAAGGATTTCCAAAGATGAGGTCAGCTGAAGGCTAACGGGCTCAGTGGGATGGAACAGGAGACTTAAGCATAGAGACTGATTTGGGAGCACTGCACGTGGTGGCAGAAGGTCCCCGTGGGGGGAACACCCCTAAGTGAGGTCCACAGGGCAAAGACACCAAGCCTCAGGAGAGCATAGGACACATCACACAAGTCATGTCCACTGTGCTGCAGGTAGCAGAGAAGAGGGCCCATGGCCTACAGCAGCCAGTTGCAGATCAGAGGTCAGCCATGAGGGGAAGGCACTGCAGAACAACAGGCATGGCCTTGGGGCCTGGACAGCTGTCCTGCTTGCTTCTATGGCTACGGAAGGACCTCAAAACATCCAGATCTCTGGCTCCCGACCTACTGTACCTGTACTTCAAGTCCAATTTTGACACCCAGAACACATATATAGGTGGGAATTTCCAACCACACGTCTCATGCTCAAGGACTGGGAGAGAAAACAAAAGTTGCTGCCTGCGTCCCACTGCTGCCTCAGGCTACTTGGTGGGGTGAGCCCTGGCAGCAGAAAAGCCGAGTCAGGCTCTAGTAATTACCCTCCAAGGAGCAGTGACACCAGTAGGTGGCAGGAGAACTGTGATGGTGTGGTGCACATTCCAGAGGAACACCAGTAGGAGGCATCATGGACAGGGACAGGAATAATGAATGGGACAGCAGGAGCCTCTGACAGATGCAGGAACCAAGCTCCACTACAAAGGCCCCTCAGTATCTGCCTTTCATAGTGACAGATTCTGCAGTTTCCATGCATCACTGGTCCTGAAACCAGACATCCCTTTAACATGATTTAAGGGGCTGGGGAGATAGCTCAGGGGTACAAGTGCCTGCCTGACAAGTGCAAGATCCTGAGTTCCATCCCTGAGTTCCAAAAAAAAAGACTTAAAATGAAATAACAACTTCCTCCTAAGGAATAAAGTACTAGCTCATTAGAGTAAGACCCTGTGCTAATATAAAACATGGCCCACATGCCACCTAACAGCACCGGGCGCCCCAGCAATTCAGACACCACTCTGTGGCCCTGCGACCAGCCAGGAGTTCTGAGAAGGAAGTCTGGCTCTGACTACCCTCACTCACTGTGAGGTGTAGACTCTCTTGGTCAAGGTCAGGAGAACCGGAGCTCAAACTGCCTGCTAGGCCTCTATAATCAAGGTTAGCAAATGTTCCCACCAGGTCCACATGGGCAGAAGTTCTGGTCCTGCTCTCTTGGGGGCTGCAGATAGGGAGAGGTTAAAGCACCTCCAAGTAGAGGATGGAGTGTGAAGGAAGTGTAAAGGGAGGAACACCAGATTTGCAGCAAAATGTACAGCATTTCCATTTACTGAGTTTGGGGATGGGGATGCAGCTCAGTGGCACAGCACCTGCCTAGCAAGATTGAGATTGTGAGTTCATTTCTGAGTACACGCCCCAAAAAAAGATGCATCCATTTACTGAGTTGAAGAATTTTTATTTATAAAATGGGCATAACTGTGCCTTTTCTGCCTTTATACAATAACACCCAATTTTCATTCAGCCTAAAGCTTCAGAAATTACACACTGACAACTGTCCCCAAAACTACTTGTGAAAGCCCCTTCCAGACTTCCACACAACAGGTAACAAAGGGCCCTTTTCACCAGTCATGAGTTCATATGGCAACCACGGATGGAACCAGACGCTGCGATATGGGCAATGGAACACGGGATTGCATCTTGGAGTACATTTTGTTTCATCGACACAAAAGAAAGAGAGAAAGGTACCCATATGGTAGTTCAAGCTTCATCAGACATCCACTGATTCAAAGCTGGCCAA
>PVKN010029588.1:0-12958 GCA_004027915.1 Capromys pilorides
GGATCTGGTTAATGATAGATTCTGAAAGAGGTTAGAAGGGGCAAAGTAAATGACTCATAAGTAAGAAAATTTGAGCTCAAACATTTATCTTCCTAACTAGTAGTTAAACGACAGTATAGCATTCAGACCAAAAAGAAGAAAAACGTCACTAGAACTTTCTTTTTTCAGTCTGTCCTGTTTTGTTGAAATACAAAAGGCAATAAAAGGGATTGAATCTTAGCTCAGTCATGTGGGTGAAGTTTAAAAATATTATAGGCTGGATGTATAATAATGAATTCATTTTTTCCAACCTGTGGTTTGTCTCTTTCATACCACAGAGCAGCACTCTATACCAAAGAAGGAACAAACCAATAGTTATGCGGAGAGATCATGAAACATTCTCATATACTAGCAGACAATGAATCCCAAGGGTGAAACACATGAATTGAGGAGAAAAAGATCAACCCAAAAGAGCAGGTAAGATCGAGTTATATCATTAGTGGACTCAAAAGTCACAGATTCAAAATATTTATAGTAAAGAAAATCATGAAATTCTAAGATAGAAACATTTATATAGAGGTGAACATTTGAATTTTGGGCCTTGCCAAGTTAAGTGAATGGAAGCAGGTAATTGAGTCACTGAGGCCACCACTTGGACCTTGTATATCTTTGGGATGGTGTTGGTCACCCTTAGTGATTGTGCATACAGTGGCTCTCTAGTAATGTCTTTTTTCTGTAGATGTAGGTAAGCAGAAGATAACTGCGTAGTGCTGTGGTTAAATGTGCGGAGTCAGAGTACTTGTGTTTGAATACCATGTTAAGTGCACACATTGTCTAGCTTCATTTGTAAATTGCAATGATTTTTATGAATAATAAGTCATATATACAGGCTTAAATAACCCAAATAATTAACAAAGAGTGCAATAAAAGATAACAGAAAGTAGTGAGGGGACAGAAGACAACACAGACACAAAGAGAGGTTAGGAAACTTAAAAACAAAGAGAACAACCTAAGTCCACGCCAATTCCCATCCAGAACCAAGGATTATACAAAGTTTCTTCAAAACAGCCTCCACACACATGGCCAACAAAGCTCACACAGCATCCTCAAGCCTCGGAAGCCCCCTTCAGAGGCTGCCTGTCAGGTAAAGATGAAGGAAGAGGTCTTTACCAGCTGGTGACAGCTGAGGGTACACAGTCTTCAACACTGAGGACCTGGGTACATTAGGTGCAAATTGTAAGGGGATCAAGAGGTGGAGGGACGGGCAAGGAGGGGAAGCAAAGGGGTGGTGAAAAGAATAAAGATGTGTTGCGTACATGTGCCAACCATACACAAGGACTGTGTAATATAAATAAGTAGCAATAAAAAGAAAATAAAATGATTTAAAAAGTCTACTGCAAAGCTTTGTTGTGTTAAATTAAATGGGCTAATACATTCTTATAATGGTGTCTGGAACGCAGGAAGTTTTGAAAAACATGTATTTTCATAATAAATAAATTGGGAATTTGTACTTAAATTAATTCCCCTAAGTTCTGTCTGATCACCTCCCCTTTTGTACCTGTAGTCTTCCAGGTAGACTAGTTCACCTTGGTTGCCTGTTGCCCCTTCTCTCAATGAAGAAAGAGTGAAGATGCTCTCACAGAGCTGAGTCTAGCAAAGTGTCTCAACTTCCTGGTCCAGATCAACGAAGTTTGAACTTGTCCAGGTGGGCCTGGCTAGCATAATTTGTTTGAATGGCAGAACTTATTTAAATAGCAGTATCAATTATTTTAGTTGCACATTTACACAATTATAATGTCATTTTTGAGGGCTATCATTTATATCTATATGTATATATATATATATATATATATATATATATAGTATTATTGGTGTATTTGCACCTTCAGACAAGTTCCTGGGGAATACTATGATTTGCTATTAACAAAATCATTACTGTTTGACTTTGTATTTTTATAATTTCACTGGAGGGGGAAAATAAATAGCGTGAAAAATTTTCCTTTTATATTTATGCTTTGAGGTTTGTTTGAGGTTTACACATTAAAACCCTCATTTCCCAGGGCACATCTTCTGTGGAGACCTGGAGAGTGAAAATTTTTGCCTTCCTATGAATTAAAATAGAATATCCTCTTGGTAAATAGAACATCCAATTGGAATCAGTAGAATGTATTAAGAGTTAGAAGGCACCTTCAAAAGCATCTTTTTCAACCTCCTATCTAATGCAGCAATAGTATCTTTGCTCAAATGGCTCTAGTGGTGAGGAACTTCATAGTTCATAGAAATTTATCAGGTAGTTTATTCCACGGTAGAGCAGTTTATTTTTTATTCTTTTATTTTTTAAAGAGAGTACAAATCAGAATTTTTAAATTTTTTTTATGTATTTTAGTACACAGTCTATAGGGCCTCATACTACATAGATTGGACTTGTTGTGATCCTCCTGTCTTCAGACTCCTAAGTGCTGGAATTAAAGGCATGTGCCACCATGCCCAGTCTCAGCAGATCCTGGGGGTGGTGCCGACATGGCAGGCTGGGGTTGAAGCCCTGGCCCCTGAGTGTACTTAAGGAAGCATTTTGATCTGCTGAGCTATCTGGCCAGCCCTTCACAAATTAGAATAAAACAAAAAATTACAAGTGATACAGAATTTCACTTAAAAAAATAATATGAATTTCACAGTATTTGTTGTAATACCTAGTGTTGTCTTCCAACCAGTTATTCATATTGTCAGATACATACATGCAAAATTGGGAGGAAAAAAAAAGAATTAAATGTATAAGAAATTAAGAAGAGAAAAAATACAAACAATTGAAAAAAGGAGATAAAACAAATTAAGCCATTAACTGTTCCTTTCCATAGACCAGAAGAAACGTGCAGTACAGTTATCCAAATCATCCTGCTTACATGAGAAGATAAATCTCTTTCCCCTACTCCCTGTCCTGTCCTTCTCCTTAACTCAGTAACTCAAGTTTGTTCAAGTCATAGAAAGTTCTTTGTTAGTTTGATATCTTTAATGAAATGCTCTCTTATTTAATTGGATTTTTGCCTTCTGCTTGAATTGAGCAGTCTTTCTTCTGCTCCCATTTTCCATAGTAGGCACCACCAATTATATTGCTTATACTGGTGATCCCTAGGCAAATCTGACGTCTTGTTTGTCTCTGAATTTCTGGTCTCTATCATAATGCCTAGCATGTGGTAAATACTCACTATGTGTCCATAGGATGAATGAATATATAAATTGTAGTGCCACTAATTGAATATAATTATTTTTTTTAATGACTCAGAGTAAATATTCTGTCTTATGCAATGCATATCCTGAAGTCTACCATCACAGTGGTACCTGTTAATTGAAACCTTTGCAGGCTAAGCATGGTAAAGGCCTTCATTTGTTTCTTGCATGACATGAATTTAATTCTCCGTTTCTGGTCACTGTTTTCTAAATATTTTTTAATTTTAAAAATCTCTACTAAAATGTGCACCCACAGCTGACCACAAACATGCTCTATACAATGCTGCTAACAGAGAAGGCCATGGAATGATCTATTCTCATTATCTAGATGTGAGCACAAAATTTCTGTTCAATAGATATTTTTTCCATGTTGCTAGTCCAGAGTTAATAAAATAGATCACTAAATTGGAAACATAATTGTCAACAGAGGCATGGTATGCAGTTCGTTTTATGATATTAATTTACAGTTAGAGTATATAGTGTTGACATTATTTGCAAAGAAAGTAACAATGGTGTTTGTTTCAACATGTAAAAATGAATTCTGAATGTATAGTTTGAGAGGATGATGTTAAGAAAAGATCAGGGAAAGATGATTCTAGGCACTTTGTACCTCACTGTTCCTCAAAGGGGAATGAATGGGCTTTATTTGGTCACTATTGCCAAGCTACCTACATTTCCATTTACATCACTGAATGTGCAGGACGGGCCTTGTTTAAATATGCCAAAGAGAGGTTACTTTTGACTTCAGGGAGCTTAGTCTCCACCCATCTTCTTTGGGTCCATCCTGTACCCATTTTCTGTCAGTGGTAGATCTCTCCCTCATGGAGGTTTTCACTGATATTATAAAGTCAAAAACATACCTTTTTATGTGAATATAGGACTGATGTTTCTGGGACAAGTGGGTTTCTTGGTTTTGTGAAAGGTGCCTTTTAGTTAAGTTTGGAGAAGGCATCCCTGTGTACGTGACATGAAAGAAAGGAAACTATGGCAAGAATTCCAAAGAAATATCATGTCCTCTCATTCATTCTGCCTTTGATGTTTATTATGGACTGTTTATTGCTTGACAGTTTGGTTAATTTTTTCCCTAGATTATACCTTTCAGAGAATATAATTTTAAATCATGATACACTAAAAGGTAAATCTTTTAGCTTTTTCTGAAATTTGAAAAATAAAGAATCAGGTAGCATTGCTAAATGGTATAAATTCAAAAGGGTGACTTTGGGGCTCATTCTTTCTGAGCTGAGTACTTATAGGACCTCAGCGTCACATGTATCCTCCTTAACATTTAGGATCAAAGGTAGTGTCGCAGAGTTTAGCACGTATTGGGAGAATGACTGGAAATCTTCACAAGTCAAGGTCTTATAAGGAAAGGCAGCAGATGATGAAACTCTTCTGGGGAGCTCCTACCCTCTTTTCCAGCTACTTTTTTTTTTTTTTTTTTTTTGCCTTTTCTAATATCTGATGAGATTGGAGGAGGCCAATGTGCTTGAGTGTCCTAGTGGGCAGGCAGAAGGATGGAGAGAAGAGAAAGGCATAGATGCATTCTCGAGTTCCTAAATATAGTCATGAGTCTTAACTCTAAAGAACTTTTTCTTTTTGGCTCTATCAAATGGAAATTTCAAGTATTAGGTTTGGATCCAGGAAGGGAAAATTTTCGGTGGCCTTTGATATAACAGTTTAGATACTTCATTTCCTTATTCAGAGAGGTTTTGGGTTTGTTACTCTCAGAGAGAAGAGACAGTTGAATATTCTTAAACCTTAAAGTTTTCTAGATCTTTCTCGTTGGCAAGGTGATCTGACACGTACTATCTCAATTAGACTCCACAGAAGCTTTGTGAGATAGGCCCAACAGCTGCTGTTTACTTATTGCTTAAAATCTTGAGCACTAAGAAGAGTGTTTGAGTCCAGAAGTGTTTCATAAATATTTATCAAGTAAGGGAACAAATTCTCATGTTACCAATGAGAAAACTAAAGGAAAGGGAAGGCAAGAGCAATGGCAGTGTAAAGATTTCTCAATGCAGATTTGGCTTTAGCCCATCCACTCATTTTCATTTGTCTAGCCCCAAATCAACAGAAGCTTGGGGGAAAAAACCTGTTTTCTGATGAGTAGTTTCTAGAGAAGTCCCAACCAGAATGCCAACTTGAAGGATCTCCTATATGGAAATTTGAAGATTTGCCCTCAACTCAGTAACTTGTCCTAGATCACATAGCTAATGAGGAATAATGCTGACACAGCACCAAAATCTGCTGAATTGAAGTTACAGAGAGATCTTTTCCCCCTTAAATCCATCTCTGATAATATCCTTTTTAAAAGAAACTCACCTTCAAAAAGAATTTTATGTTTCTGTTCAAGCTATTTTCTGAAATTGGGTTAAACTGGAAATTAACCTTAATTCCTTCCCACTAAGGCACTAGAATAAGTGAATGTTCTTGTCAGTTACTGTGACCCAGCTGCAAGGCCTTAGACTGCATACTTCACTATGTGAAAGGCTCAGAGTAATTTGAAGGCAAAGAGAAAGAGCACACATCCAGCATTGCTAAACGCGTCTGATACATGTTTTTCTTTCTCTTCTTTTTGGAAGAAATTAGTAGCTCTGATGAGGTGTATTTGGAAGGAAGAGTCATTGAATTTTACAGTTTTTTTCCCACTTAAAGTGAAGGAAATAGTATCCATTTTGATTTGAAGCGAGGCACACAGGAAACAACTTCATTTCTAAAGCATGATCTAAGCGCCAATTTCATTCTCTTTTTTTCATTTAGGTTCACACATTTTTAAACATGCAGACAAGTACTGCTTGTCCGTTCTCTTTTGCTTCAATCAGCAACTGCCTTGTGACTGTGGATTGGTGAAAACAGAGGGAATAGGGACGAAGGAAGAAATGCTGGTTTCTAATCTTAGATTTCCTATTGGGGTGTTATGATTTTGACTGAGTTATTCTGAGGGCTGGGCCTTTAGAACATGTTGGTAGAGTTGGAAGTCACCTTTTACTTAGACATTGAGTTTTGCCCTCAAATGTCAAGTACTCATTTCAAATATCTTTGTGTAACATTTTGAAGGCATGCTCTGAAGTCCAGAGTGCATGCTTCCTTTTACTTCAAGGAATGCTATTTCTGATGTTTCCTCTCTAAAGTACAGGTAACAACTCAGCTAAGTTTACAGTGACCTTTTAAGTGTCCCTTTCTGGCATGCAAATTCAGACTCCTATTCTGATTCATCTTGTATATCTTTTGCCAAGTGAGACTATGCATATTCCACTGTGTGGAACATAGCACCAGTGGCTGTATGACTGCAAAAGTCAGAGTTAACAGCCCTTGGAGAAAATGTTTCTAAAGTCTCCATTGCCTTATTGGGGAAATAGAGGAAGGTACACTCTCTCCTCTACTCCTATACCTCTCAGTCAGCCAAGATTTGACTTCCCAGAAGCCATTAGGAAATATCTGGAAATATTTTGAAATTGTCACAAGTTTGAAAAAAGGGCTTTCCTGGTGTCTAGTGGATAGAAGCCAGAGATGCCTATAATGCACAAGGCAGTTCCCACAACCTAGAATTGTCTGGTCCAAAACATCAGTGGAATCAAAGTTGAAAACTCTTGTATGGGTTTTAATGGAGCTATCATCATGTAGGAAAAAATCATTGTGACTGACATTTAATTGTGCACATACTTCGTTGTGTACACTATGCTAAATGTTTTGCAAGTGTTAACATGCAATCCTCAGAATGACTTTATGGAATAGATTGTTATTACTCAACTTTTAAAATGCAGAAACAGAGGCACAGGAAGTTAAGTGGCTTGCACAAGGACAATCAGCTATTACAAAGTGGAATTTGGAATCCATACAATCTTCAATATCTGCATTCTCAAATGGTATACTACATTCTTCCCCAAAAAATTAATAGATGACTATTAGTCTTACACTAGGGCTGGGCTAGGTCCATGCAGATTCTGCTTCAAATGATGCTGATATTTTCAATAACCTCAAAGGGTATGCTAGCTGTTTCTATTATTCTCAGGTTGAAATGCGAGATTGAGGATCAAGGGGCCCCTGGGCACTATCACAACTTCTCTCCTCTTCCAAACTGACCTTGGTAGGTACACCACCCTGCCTCACCCTGCTCTCATAAGATAATGGAAAACATTCATGATGAGGTATAAATTGTAAGCAATAGCCTAAAGTGACCCATTTGCAGGAGAACTTGTATTTAGAAAAGAAAGCCTAGAACTGGACACATCAGTTGTATAATAAAGGTGTGTGCAAGAAATGAAAACTAACTGCTAATGATGTACCTTAACCTGATTTTAGAATCGATTTTCAGAGCAGAGAATGTGTCACAGAGAAAATGTTCCCACCAAACCTTTCACTACCAAATGGAATGAAACTAGAAATTTCCCAAGTCCCAAGCAATGGATTGTCTCCATCTGTGCTATCCCTATTGAAAATTTCAGGTCATTTTCCTCAATCTGCTAGAGTTTATTTTTAAATGAAATTTAATCTTCAGCATTACAGAGACTATGGCTCTTGCGCAATTAGATTTCACTCTTCAAATGTAATTTTATTTTCTATAACTAAAACATTTAAGAGAGATGTCTAATATTCTTGAATCAATTAATTGAGGTGCAGAGGCAAAACCTGACAGCATACACCTTTGGCAATGAAATGAAGAAATGTTCCTTAGTTAATAAGGAAACTCTATCCTGGAATTACAACACTGTGAGTTTCCGCAGTGGCTATTTCTTTCAGGTCCCCAGAGCAAGACTTATTTTCATCCTAAGAGAAAACTTCAATTGCCTTAGCAATGGCTGTGACTCATCCAGATGGCTGACACTAACAAAACTTCTACAAAACACTATACACGTTTTCAGGCTAAATCCTGAGGGGGTTTAACTGAGCTTGTCAGATACAAAAGTTTCATGTTTTGTTATATAGGTCTTGCTTTAACTTGGACTTAACCACCCAGCAGAAAAGTTTAACCACAAGGCATAAAAAGTAAAGCCAGATTAGTATGCTGAGCTGTAAAAGGCTCAAGTCAACAGCTTCCAACATTGCCAGTTCAGCCAATAACCCACTACTATTATGGAATATTGGACTATACATACAATTACTTTCTCTTGGTTCAGTGAGAAGAGATATTTGTACTAATAATGTTTAGAAAAGTTATCATGTCTGCATCTTGTACTCTAAACAACTAATATGCAAACAATAATATGCATTATATTAATAACAAAAAGCAAAAAGGGAGAGGGGCTGGGAAGATAGCTCAGTAGAATAAGCGCTTGCCTGGCAAGCTTAAGGGCCTGAGTTCAAACCCTGGTTCTGAAAAAAAAAAAAAAAGCACTTCAGTGAAAAAAGAAACAATTTGCTCAAGGAAATTCAGAAGAGCCCAAGCTTTACACATAGCATTTCTTTGGAAGCATTTCCCAAAATGCTGAGTTTGAAGAGAATTCTCATTTGAGTCAGCTCATCTGTCCTCTATTGGTAGGTAATATATATCAGGAAAGCAATTGACTGCTACTCCTGTGATTCTGACTTAATTGGCCCAAAGCAACCAGATTTATTTATTTATTTATTTATTTATTTATTTATTTAATGTATTTAGTACAGGGTCTATAGGGTCTCATTACACAGATGGATCTTGTAGTGATCCTCATGTTTTCAGCCTACCAAGTGCTGGGATTACAGGTGCATACCACCATGCCTGGTCTCTGAGGCCAACATTTAAAAAGTGCTACCTAAATGCTTTTACTATTCCACCTGTGATTAGAACAATCAATGTTTATCCTGCAATAGCAGCAACTAACTTACATTTATTACAGGAAATCCTAACAATGGTAGAATTACCTTTTATTGAGCACTTAAATGCAATAGAAATGATGTGTCACCAATTATATACATTGTTACTAATGCTTTTATCCCTATTGAGAATGTAACTAACATTTATAGAAGTTAATTTACATGCTAAAGATGATACAGCTTGTTAAATTTCCAACTCTGACCTCATTAAACCTCAGACTTATTTATCAGCTGCCTACCTGAACTGTCCCCTGGAATATCTCCTGGGTATTGTCAATTGCACATGACAAAAATGGAACTTCTGATTTTCCTCAACCTTGCTTGATCCTCTACTAGCATTCTCTAGCAGAGAAAATGGCACCACCATCCAATTTGTCCAGTGGTTGGGAGAAAGCCTTTTATTCATTGTCAACTCCTCTCTTTGGTTCCATACACCATACCTTGTCATGTCATTCTTTCAAATATATTAGAAAATTTTTAGTCTGTGAATTTCCTTTAGAGCTAACTGTGCTTCTTCTATGCAGCTTATGGTTGGATTTTGTTTCTTAATCCACTCTGCTAGTCTATTGCTTTTGATTGGTGAATTTAGGCTGTATACATTGATAGTTATAACTGATGCATATATGCTTATCTGTGTGATATTATTTTTATTTTATAGGTTCTGTACTTTTTCCCTCTTTTTAATTACTCTCTCTGTTTGGTGGTTCCTTTCTGTCATTCTCGAGGCTGTGATCACTTCTGTCTCTCTCTATAATATGTCAGTACTCTTTGTAATGTGGGTTTGGTGGTCATGAATTCCTTCAATTGTTCTTTGGCATGGAAGGATTTTATTTTGCCACTGAATTTGATAGAGTTTTTCAAGGTACATCAATCTGGGTTGGAAGTTATTTTCTTTTAGAAGCTGAAATACTTCACTCCAAGTTCTTTTTGATTTCATAGTTTGTGTGGAGAAATCTGCCATGACTTTCCATTGTATACAATCTGTTTCTTCTCTCTAGCAGCTTTTAATATTCTATTCTTTTGCTGAGTTTCTCAGATCTTTATTATGTGTCTAGGTATAGATATATTGTGATTATGGCTATGTGGAGAATGCAGCCACTTCTCTCCACCTCCACCTTAATCCAAACTAGCACTGTTCAAATACTGCGATCAAATCTTAAGTGTTTCCCTGCTCTTCAACTTTTGCCATGAGATAGCATTGGGAGAGAACTTGATCATGTGAGTTCCTCCAAATGTGCTGCTAAAAACAATAATTAAAAGTAAAAAGGACAAGAATCAAAAATCTCCAAGGAATGCTTGATTTAAACATTTCAGTTAAAAAAGGAATACATTTCATAATCTTTAACGAAGCTTTCAAAGCCCAGTGCAGCTGGCTATAACTTATCTTCATTGCTGTCTTCATCTCTCATACTCCTTTCCTCTCTCACTTTTTTCCACCTACACAGAAACTTTTCTATAAAGCAAGTGTACACATTCCCATGTTGGAACCATTGCACGTGCTGTTCTATTAGTGCTTGTTTCTCATGGCCTCTCTCACTTCAGTCAGATGTCAGGAAGGCCTTCTGAAATGAGCTGAGATGAAATAGCATGCTTAGTATTCATTCTCCTTACCTTCTCTTTCCCCCCATTATATTCAATGTTAAACAGAACATGTTACAGCATTTGTTATTTTTCTTGCTTTGCCCACAACAATGAGTAACAGGACTTGTCTTGATCACTTAGAAATTGGCTATCATTAACCAGTACTCAATAAATTCTAACAGAATAAATAAATGAGTAGTTGCGATTCAAACTCAGATAATTCAAAAACAAAGTGTATTTCTCTTTCTCCCCATGTCTCTCTGCTTCTCCCTCTCTTCTCTCTCTCTCCTTCCCAAACTTAGACAATTTAAATAGTGAATCCAAGTTTGCGAAGATGAAAATGACATTTAATATTTAAATCCAGGTTGATTGGCTTCCAAAACCCATGGTATTCCTATTACTCTGTACTATCTCCTAGTGGAGGAATTTCTAGACACTCTATTGACCAAAATGTCAATGTATTGATTGAACTTTACTTTTTATTTTATTTTTATTTTAGAGAAGGGTCTACAAGGTGTTCAGAGTCTCACTACACAGCCTCCCCAGAGCTGGGATTACAGGGTTCTGCCACCATGCCCAGTCTCAATTACTGTCTCAGAGCGCCCTGACGTTGGGGCTGACACAGCAGGCCCAGAATCGAACCCCTGGCCCCTGTGCCTGCTTGCAGGTGCTTTAATCCGCTGAGGTATTTGGCTGGCCCTGATAGAACTTTACTTTGACCCACTGTTTTGATATGGCTTTCTAAAATCTTAATCTTCTTCATTGTTTGAGTTTTGAAGCCAGTGTAATGTGCTCTGAGGTTGAAAAGCACCAATAAAATGACTCACTAGCCTGTCACCAGGCCTTCAATCCTACCATTAGAGAGAATGGCTTTTACTTGCCTTAGGCAAAGTACTTAAAATTCTCCTAGACTCTGCTAATTAGGTCTGAAATGAAGACAGAATATTAAATGAGATAATTTATATGAAGCTTCAGGATGATGCATACCACATAGTGAGTACTCAGTGAAGTAGATCATGCCTTCATGGCAAATGGAAAGGTAATTTAAAGTACATCCACCACTTTTGTATGATTTGATCAGAGATTGCATCAGAAGAATAGAAATATATATATATATATATATATATATATATATATATGATAGCTTGGATAATTGTGCTGAGTTCTACTGGTCTGTTGAAGGAATAGGTAATGATCAGTTTTTTTGACCAGTTTTGCTTCCTTATTTCTGGTAATCTGAATAGCTGAAGATGACAATATGCAATATAACAATTCTTGAATTCCTATTATTTCATTTATTGAAATTCTGTATCATTTCTATTTTTTTTTTTTTACTATTTTTTACTCTCTCTTTTTTTTAAGAAGAAGAGTACCAAAGGGAAGGGGAAACAAGATAGGTCTTGGGGAAGAAGGACATGTGGACCAGCACCTAATAAACTGGGGCCCATGAAGATGTACACATATAGGTGACAAGAAGAATGATGTACAAAATGGTCCTTTATTTATATCCTCCTTTTTTGTATATCTGTATATACAAGACAGTTAGGATAGATATACAGCTACTTTCTCTTAGTTCAGTGAGAATAAAGTTTTGTGCTAATAATGTTTAGAAAAGTTATCATGTCTGCATCTTGTACTCTGAATAACTACTACGAAGACAACAATATGCAATATATTAATTATTGTAACTGTCCTACTAACCTGTTTTGAAACTGTCTCATTGGTATTTTATTTTTTTCTTATTAAAATGAATAAAAAAATTTTAAAACCCACCAAAAAAAATGAGAGTGATGTGAGTTTAAGTGCTGTCAATGCTACTGTGGCATAGACTCATCAAAGGTAACTCACTGGATACTTGACAGATGATACCTTACAAGGCCAAATGGGGCCACTAAAGTGTTCAATTTCAATATACTCATATTTTATCTTCTCCTGTGACTCTCAATTTTGAACAGGTGGGCTTAGATTTAAGTCTTATCCTCCTTGCTGTGTTAGGAGTGTTCCAGTAAGTATTATTTCTAAAGGTGCTATGCTGATTTTAAAAAGTGGCTGGCTGGGGTTTTGTCTGGCAAATACACTGACTGTGAAAGCTGCAGGAAAATTGATTTTCTGGCATTTTCATGTCCTGGCATCAAATATGCTGGATGGAAGCTCAAGTTACAGAACCTTCTGGTAAGAGAAGCAAGCGAGAGTGACTTCATGAAGTGATTAGGTTTCTCAAGTCTTCACTATTTGGGTAAAAGGAACAATTTCTAAATGTAAAGTGGTATATTAACAACTGCTAATTTACTATTAGTTAATTTGGAGAAGTAGTCAAATAAAGAGTCACTTATTTGGATACCTACATGCAAATACAATTCAATGTACTTTATATCCCTGCCCC
>PVKN010029589.1:0-12954 GCA_004027915.1 Capromys pilorides
CACCACAATTTTTTCTGAAAATAGAAAAATTCTTACAAGTATTGCACATTTTTTCCATGTAAAAATAAATCATAAAAACACCATGTGTGATACAAGAATCAGTATCTTTGTGCTACTGAGAGTCCCTTCTTATTTGCTTTTATAGCCCCATGATTTTATCAGGAAGAGTCTTCCCAGTATGAACAAACCCAAGCTTTGTAACAGGCATCTACTTCAAAATCTTTTACCAATTACTGCATTTCATCCTGCACTTACACTAGGGTTATGTTCCCAGATAAACCCATTATAAATTGAAAAATGATCATGTTTCAAAAATGTATTCAATCCTCTTAATTTATAGAACAATGAAGCTTACCAATACTGCAATGTAGAATCTCCTCGGTTTCCTCTTGTGACCTGGCACCCCCTAGGAGCTGTGACTCACCATCATTGTCCAGTATGTTGTGAGAGGATCATACATAATTAGCCCAGGAAAAGACCCAAATTCTAAACTCAAAGTACAGTTTCTACTGAATGTATACTCTTTTTATGTCATCCTAAAGTCAAAACAGAAAGTTGCCTGGCATGGTGGTGCACACCTGTAAGCCCAGCATTCTGGGAGCCTGAGGCAGAAGGATGACAAGTTGGAGCCCACTTGGACAACTTAGAGACTTAGCAAGATCCTGTTATGACTACTATCTCAATGCCCCCCACAGAGTCTTATGCACTCATAGGTAGGGATGTGAGAAGGTGACTGGATCATGGGTTGGTGATACTGGATTAATCCACTAATTGTTTTAATGCAGATCCAGATGTGAATGATGGATTTCCTACTGGGAAACCCCAACTTGGGTGTAGGTGGCACCATCCAATAGCTTGTAGGACAGATGGAATAAAAAGGGAAAGGAGAAGGAAAGCTTGCTGTCTCCTACCAGACACTCCAGAAAGTGTTTCTCTTCTATAGTGCTGCTGTCAGGCAGCCCTGCCTTGGAGCCCACTGTAGAAACTGAGATAGATCAACCTTTCTTCCTTTAATGAGTGAGTATTGGGTATTTCATCCCAGCAATGAGAAAATAACTAAGACACTATCTCCAAATAAAATATGAAAAAGGAATTGGGACTGGGGCTAAGGATGGAGTCCATAAGTTCAATCCCCTATACTACTACTACTACTACTACTACTACTACTACTACTACTAATGGTAGTGATAATAATAATAATAATAATAATAATAACAACAACAACAGTAAGCTGAACCTTTTTTTAGGCAGGGACTGTCTAGATTGGCACAGATGGCTTAAAGAAACTTCTCTGACTCACTGGATCCATGTGTGCATTTTGTATGCAACTAGATTCCCACTACCTCAGTTACTTTTCTCTTGTTGCTAAGACAAAATACCTGACACCCAGAATTAAGGAAGGAAAAGTTTATTTTGCTCAGTTTGTGGAGGTTTCAGTCAATACTCAGTTGGCTCCCAGGTAGAGGACATATGGCAGAAGGTAGCTCTTCATGGCAGTGGAAAACAGCAAAATCAGCAAGGGCACAAGGAGAATCAGTAGAAAGCAAGGCTCTTCCCCACCTCATGTTGCATACAGATTACCCACCCTAGGGCAGGTGTAGCACTCACACCCATAATCCCAGCATTGGACCATGAATCAATCGAAACCTCTAGAAACCCACCCTATGACTACAGAGGCTTCAGGGAAACATCTAGACACAAACCGTCATCTTTGGTTGCATGGCTGCACCTGCCTCTTCAATGCTGCCGTCTGCCTCTGGCCTCATCAAACACAGGGATTTTCCAAAGCTGCTCTTGGATCTGTGGTCAATGGCACAGAAGAGGATACTTTGATGGTGTGGCCCCTGGATGCAATGTCTCTTCAGCTGAAAGCCTGAGCAAGATAGCCAGCTCATTGCCAGCCCATACACAATTTGCGGCAGGATTCTGTGTGCAGGATGCCCGCACTCCACATTCCCTCTCAAGCACAGCATCTCTCCCTCTCCATTGGGCACAAGACCTCCCCCTGGGGTCACATCCCATCTTTTCTCCCTCCCCTCACTGTTGTTCTCTAAAGAAACTCCCCCTCTGCTCTTGGAGTCCAGTCCACACAGGCCAATGGAGTTGGGTGGGGGCTGTGGACATCAATGTTATCATTATTCACTCCATGTTGCAGCTATAGATCAGTGTTTAATTTTCAAGCTTCCCACAGGCATCATTGGACCCATCTGGGACAAAATATTTTGTGGATGGTATCCTGTTCCCTAAAAAGGTACATTGATGTCCTAGCTCTGGGAACTTGGAATATGACTTTGTTTAGAAATAGGATCTTTACAGATAAACGATGTAACTTAAGTCAAGGTCATACTGCAATAAGGTGGGCTCTTCATCCAATAGGATAGTGAACTTATAAGGAGAGAAGACACAGAGATAGACAGGCATGCAGAGGAGAAGGCCATGTGAAGATAGATACAGAGGAAACACAGGTACGTGACAACAGAAGCAGACTGGAGATAGGAAGGTGACTCTTCAGGGATGGTGAGAACTGCCCATAGCCACTAAAGCCACTGGCCCTGTGACACTGCAAATGTCCACTTCCAGCATCTTGAACTATGGGAGCAGAAACGTCCTCTGTGGTAAGCCCTTGAATAGCGATGTTTTATTACAGCAGTTCTTGAAATCTAACACGGACTCCAATGTGTTTCTCCAAAAATAGTTCATCTCAGGAAATTTACCTCCAAGTCCAAAGGAATGACAATTAGAACGCTAAAACAAGATCTTCATTAGCTGGAACACCTCGTGTTCATCTGTTGCTTTCCTTTGAAACAATGATTTGGAAATGTATGCTCTGTCCTTACTTTCCTCCCCAAGTGGGAAAGTCAGCAGCTGTGGAGAGAACCAGTGGTAGGCTGGGTTCTCAGGAAGCAGAGGCTGAGATAGCTGCAACATTGAGTGACTAGTAATAGCATCGCTGCTGATTGGACATCAGCCGACGTGTCTGGGAGAAGCAGTCCCCAAGGGGGGACATGTTTGCACCTTGACCACCAGTCAACAGGTGCAGGCTGGCCAGGGAGCTGGTTGGGAGGTTGTCCCCAGATCTGTACTTCTGGAGCCCACCCTGAAGGAGCTGGAAGGTGGCAGGGGCTGCAGGTTGCAGAAGTGACATCTGGTAAGTGACCAAGAGCCCGCACATTCTGAGGTTCAGAAGCAGAGCTCTTGGAGGAGGAAGTGTTCCCACTTCTCTTTGCATAGCACCATCTTCTGCCTCTTCTTCTGCCCACATGTTCATGTCTCCAGCCTACACTGAAATATTTTGAAGGTGTCTCAATACTGACTTGGATGTATTCTTAAACCCACGCTTTCACACTTGACTGAGGCCATTGGCCCCTACCTAGTGAGGTTTACTAGAGCCTCCCATGTCAGCAAGTTTCTTCACTGCATAGCTACTAATTTCCATTTATGATAAATAAGAAGCTCATAGGGAGACGTTTTGAGTTTACCTGTTTCTTGCCAAACACTTCCCACAAAGGTGCATGCATAATGATGCTTGCTCAAATCTATTTTTGCTATGACAGCTTTTAAATTTTTTTCTGATTTCTTGAGTGCTACTGCATTGATTAGTCATCATTCTACTCTATGGAAGAGATTTCATCTTCTTCCTATTTATTTTTTTCTACTGATTGTCAGTATCATTTTTTTTAATCTATCATGGTTCTTATTTCGTTTGATGCGCAAATCACTACAGATTCTATCAGTAAGAGCTCCTTCAATTTTAAATATAGCCTCATGTTTGGCATTCTTTCTTATTTTCTGGTACAATGAGATGATCCAGACTCAGTTTGCGTTTTCCTTACCCCAGCCATTGATTAAGCCATTTTCCCGTGGACCCTTGCTTCCTTTAGATGTAGAGTTGTATTTAGAATTCATATGCTGGGTTCTTGGTTTGCTCAGTGATACTGAATGTCATTGTTTCTAGATCTTCCAATAGACATAGCATATATTTACATACATACATACATACATACAGACAGACAGACAGACAGACATATATGATATACATATACTAAATTTATACTGAGACCTCTAATTTGAATCCATCAGTTCTGGCTTAAATTCCCACTGCCTACTTGTATCTCCCATCTTACATATTGCTCTGGCTCCCAACAATCTTATCAAACTCACCCATTTACTCAATTGTATGATACACACACACACACACACACACACCACACCACACACAAAAATCAAAATACTCAGATCGCTGTGACAAATAATGATGTGAAGGACAATTCAATATTTGTTGCTCTATTTTATGATTTAGACCAAATGCAAAGTGCAGAGGTACCTCAGTTCATGAACTTAATTTGTTCTATAGTTTTGGAAAAGGTGGCCACATCTTTGTGTTTGCAAAGGAAAGATGGCTGTGGTCATGTTTATCATCCAATATAAAATTTGCAAGTAAAAACAAAATATTTCCAGATACTTCTACTCTAGAACAAAATTGTTTGCAAACAAAAGCTCTGATGAACCAAGACACCCTTGTGTTTCACTTAAAATTTACTACTTGCAGCTCTTGGGAGGCTGTAAACAGGTGAATCACTACAAGTCTGAACTAGCAGTGAGACCCTGAACATCCTGTAGGCCCTTCCCTAAAATAAAAAAATAAAATAAAATAAAATATACTACTTGGAGTACTGGAATAAAGATCTATGTAAAACTCTGTGTAATAGAATAAAGACCACAAAAATAAACCATCACATATGTAGTCCATTGATTTTCAACAGGACTATCAAGCCCATTCAATGCAAAAAGAACAATCTTTTCAACAAATGGTGCTGGGAAACTGGATATCCACATGAAAGTAAGTGAATTTACATTCTTCACTATACCACTCATAAAAAATAAGATGAAATGAATCAAAGACCTAAACCTGTAAATATAAAACTTTTGAAGAAGATACAGTGGGAAAGTTAATCAGCACTGGATTTGACAACTTCTTGGGTATGTCAGCAAAAGCACATAGGATGAAGAAAAATTAGATTTGGAACTACATTGAACCTGAAATTTGTGCATTAAAGGATACTATCAGCGCAATGAAAAGACAAATTCTTGAATCAGGGAAATGGATTTTATACACCTGATAAAGGACTTCTATCTGGAATATATAGAAAATATATAGAAAATTCTTGTGACTCAACAACAAAGAAACTCCAAACAACCCAGTTTAACAACAGGCAAAGGATTTGAATAAACGTTTCTCCAAAGAAAATAGACAAATTGCTAATAAGCAAATGGAAATCACAGAAAGATCTCCAACATAACTAATCATTAGATAAATGTAAATCTAAATAAAAAAGCGATTCCTCCCAGTGTCCATAAGGATGGGTACTATTTTTTAAAAAAAGAAAAGTTGGTGAAGACATAGAGAAATTGGAATTCTTGTGGTGGTTCAAGTAGAGCATCAGCTTGATTGACCTGGACTGGTAGAGCACCCTTCTGGGTGAGCCTAAGTGTGTCCTGAAGATATGGTCTTGGGGGTCTAGCCCTGGTCTCTGGCCCCTTCCTCTATGGCACTGTTTTCTTGCTTTGCCTCCTGACCATCCGGCACAAAGCATGCTCACTACACCAAGTGTTTCTGCCATGATTTCTGCCTTGGACCCAGAAACCATGGATGGGATCCCCTTAAAATGTGAGCCAAATTAAACCTCTCCCCATCTAAATGGTGGTATTGGGTGTTGCGTTTCAGCAATGGGAAATCTGATTAACACACTTGCACACTGTTGACAAGAACATAAAATGATACAATCATTATGGAAAACAATATGACAGTGTGTCAGAAAATATTGAAAAACAGAACTACCATATGACCCAATAGCTTGTCTTCAGAGTGCATAACTCCCAAATTTCCAGCACATTCTCAAAAAGGTATGTGCATGCCAATGTTCAATGCAACATTATTCACAATGGCAGACACAAGCACCCCGATGTCTTTCAGTATGGAGGAATAAACAAACTGTAGCATCCACATACAGTGGAAAATTGTTAGGGTTTAAAAGGAAATTCTGGCACATTTCACAGCGTAAATGACCTTTAAGACATGCAAAGTAGAATGGTCTGGGCCAAAAGGATCAAGTATTGTGTGAGTCCCTGTATCTGAGATATTTAGACTAGTCAAACTCGTGTAAGCACAAAGTGGAATGTGGGCTGCTAGGGAATGGGCACATACGTTGCACTTTAGTCTTTAAGAAGGAAAGAGCTCTGGAGATGGATGGCAGAGATGGTTATGCAACAGTGAGAATGTACCTAATGCCAGTGAGGTGCCCATGGAAAGGTGATTGAAGCAGTAAATTATGTGTTATATACCTTTACCAAGATAAAAAAAAAATTAAGACTTTCCCCAGGAAAGGTACTTTATTCATTTTAGACAGATTTATTTGTTTGCCATTTGCATTTAGCTTGGAACTTGCCATAATCTTTGCTATTTGTATGGTATATTAAAGTGAATTTAGAAGTCAGAGTTGTATAAAGACATCTTTGGCTGGGGTATGGTGATGCACAGCTGTAATCCTGGTACTCCAAGAGGCTGAGGCAGAAGGATTACAAGTTTGGACCGGCCCTGGGCAACGCAGCAATTTTTTATTTTTTATTTTTATTTTGTATATTAATTTTTTATGTATTTAGTTCAGCATCTACAGGGTCTCACTACACAGATTAGACTTGTAGTGATCTTCTTGCCAGGATTATAGGCACCCTCCACCACGCCCAGTCTCAATCGCTGTGTGTGTGGGGATCAGGACCAGCATAGCAAGCCTGTATCAAATGCCTCGAACCCCCTAACCACACATACATACACACACACACACACACACACACACACACACACACACGTGCATCTGCCTAAGCAGGCACTTTAATCCACTGAGCTTTCTGTAACTCAGCAATTTAATGAGATCTTGTCTAAAAACGAAACAGCAAAAAGCACCAGGAATGCAGTTCAGTGTGAAGGCCTTGGACTCAATCCCAAAAACTGCAAAAAATAAATGGGGCTGAGGGAGCGTCCTGGGTGAGACATCATGCTTTCCCTGGCCTCTCAACCCTGGATTCTTATCTCTATTTTCTGGGTAACCAGTTTCAGCATGCTTGGTATCATCCTTCCTCTTTATTTTTGCAAAAATATAGCGACATGCATACGCTTTCTTATTTTCTGTTCTTTCTTTTGCAAAAGGTAAATTACCATGTTAGTTCTTCTTCACTTTTCATTTAAAATATGTTAGAGAAATTTCTTTAAAAACGAGATTTTCCTCATTATTTTTATTAATACTGGTTCATACTCTATAGTGTACATATACCAGAGCTTTCTCAATTAATATTTTTATCTCTGAATCTCTGTAGCTCTGAAGTCTGAAACAGACCTCACTGGGCTAAGGGTAGGCTGTCCATGGATGTGCTCAGTTTTGGAGGCTCTGCTGGCATATCAGTATCCTTGCTGTTCTAACTTCTAGAGCTACATCTGTAGGCCCACAGCCTCATTCTCCATCCTCAGAGCTAGCCATTTCAATGTGAACGCAGCCATCATCTCTCCCCTAAATTCTCTTTGCTACTTCTAAGAACATTTGTGGTTGCATTGAGCAAACTAGGATAATCTCATCTTACAGTCTGTTTTTGAACTACCTTAACTCCATCATCACCTGATCCCCTTTGCCATATTCACAAGTCTCATAGCTTTGGACACTGAGGGTCACTGATCTATCCACCCTTGATCTTGCCAGTCCTCACTAAACCTCCAGCTGGTTTCTGCTTATTGTGAGAAAGATTCCCACAACTGACCCATTTGCTTAACTATGTCTCAGGTTCAAATCTCTGCAAAGCAGGCTGTGTCAGAAATGGGCCTGGTGCCCATGGTGGTTTCAGACAGTGCTCTTGGGGGTCAGAATCTGGTAAGCCAGTAGACAGGTGACCCAGGGCTGTTCTAATGAAGTATTGCAAACTAGGTAGAGCAACACAATACACATTTATTCTTTTGCAGCCCCGGAAAACAGAAGACTAAAGCATACATGAAGGCAGCTCTGAGCTCCATCTAAAGGCTTATAACACCCTCTACACCCTGTTCTCCTTTGGCTTCTGGTTCCTTAACACCCCTTCATCTGTGGCTGCTCACTTAGCCTCAGCTTCCATCTTCACACATCCTTCTTCTCCTTTCCCCTGTGTGTCCCTTATTAGAACATCTCATTAGATGTAGGGTCTGCTCAGATTTTATCTGGGGTAACTTCACTTCTAATCCATAAAATATTTACATCTCTAGTGACTGTTAACATTCACACATTCTGGGGCTTAGTGGACACTCTTCCACTTAGCACCGAGGACAGAAAGCAGGATTGGGCGGAAGAGGAAACAACTGATCTACAGGACCAGCAGCCTCAGTAAGCTACATAGGAAGCTCTGGAACCAAAATGATCCATCCCATTTCCCCTGCGTTGGGCAGAAATACCCAGAACTTTGTAATTCTGATGACCTGACAGATGATTGGTTTTGGGTCCATCATGATGCAGGCTGCCCATGGGAAATCAAGGTATCTGTATAGGGCTAAGGCAAGGCAAGGGCCAGAGCACTCCCATCACTGAGCCAGCCATCGGGACATCGCATCTTGTTCTCCATCACAATCTACTCTTGTCCATTCAAGCCCTCTTCTCTATACACTCTGCCTCTCAGTTGATAAAAAACCAACCAAGCTTCTGACATGACTTCTACCAGGTCTTGCCATTCACATGATTATCAGTGGTCCAAATCCTCTCCAGCTTCCCACCAGCCATGGTCTACAGAGGAAGGCCACCACTGAGATCCCTGCTGATGTCAGTATGAAGCCAGAGTACATGTAGGTTCTCCCAAGCCTTCTGTGAGGTGGGGCTGTGTGTGCAGCTTTCTGGCCTTACTTGGGTACATCCCATGCCCTCTGTGGGAACATAGTGCTTTAGTCTAATCTCCTACTGCTTGCCTCTGTGCCCTTGCTCCCAGGGGCCAACACACCAACTAGGTTGAGGGCTTGCCAGGCAGTTAGACCCTGGTCTTGGGAGACTGCAACTAAATTATAAACCCTCTATGAGCCAATCTTCTGTTCTATAGCCCTTTCACCAAATGGACATAGAACCCAGTCCCAGCCCTGTTCCCAAATCCTCCCAGGACATGCTGGCTAGAACTTGCAGCTCCTCTATGGTGTGGACATTTCCCTCTCTCTTCAGGCCTTCATATCCTTGCCTGACAGGGACTTCTCCCCAGTCCTAGGTCTTGGGAGAGCAGATACAGGATGTATCACCTTAAAGGCTTAGAACTTTTAGAGAAACTCACAGATCTAAAATTTTCAAACATTTCAGTCTAGATTTCCCTGTCCTACATGACAGTGTCTTCTCCCCTAGCCAGAGATGCAACCTTAGCCTTGCTGACTTGTGTGGCTGCGAGTTCAACCTTGGAGCTCTGACCTCTGTTAACGAAGCCCTAGGCCTCACTTTTAGCTTTTACTTTTCTTCCACTGTGGGATGCTTTGCAGAAAATCTTTGCTTTCAGCCAAGAAGTTATCCTGATTTTCATATGGATCATTCAATTGCAAGTTAATTACTTGGAATCTTTCCTTATATTTTTGCAGAATATCAAAGTTGTAGTTACTACTTCCCATATGTCTCAAAAGCTGATTGATGAGTGCCCCAGCTAGGGCTGTCCCTCCCCTGGTGACCACTAGCACTCATCACTATCAAAGGATTCCACAACTGGGATGTTAGTTTATGCAACAAACTATCTGTGTGCTACTTCCCACCAGTGATGAGGTCCTCCTAGCCAGGGAAGCAGAAGATAATCAGACTCCAGAACTCCACCTGAATATTCACTTACTTGGAAGCTCCTGGTATTGACTGTTACCTGCAGATGGGTCCAGGTAGAGTCTCTGGGATGGGGTCTCATGGAAGGCAATGTACAAGGACTTAATGACTGTGAGAGGGAGGCGTCAGATAGGGAGAAAAATCAACTCACCAGGAAAACTTCACAAGAAAGTCTGAAACAAAATGAGCAGTCATGGTTTCTCAGATTGAACCCAAATGTCTCAAATGTTATCGAATTAGAGCCATCCCCAGAAGGGCATGACTTAGGGTGAGCTGGTTTTCTATAGCTAAAGTCACCTCTGTTAATCAAAACAGCTGTGAATCAAACCATATGTTCTGACAGTTTTTTCAAGAACAGAGCTAACAGGCCATTCTTCAAGGGAGTTTTTGGTGACACAGTTATGCCACTAGGCAGAGCAACTATTCCCAATGGTTGCTCGTCACTTTGCAGCCAGAAAGCTTGCCTTGCCCTGAGGTAGACATTATGGAGACCTTGTCATGCCCACTGTACTTCCATATCACTAAATAAAAAGTGAATTTTTAGTTTATTGCACTATTGTTTGGGTGGGAGCTAAGTCTGTTCAGTGCTAAAAACGCATCCAGATACTGAACTCTTTTTCTTCCCCTTAATCTTTCAATTCTGGAATTCTCTTTGTTTCTTCTTTATAACAACCACTCTGCTCAAACCCATCCCCATCTTGTTACATACTTGAACTAGTGAATTAATGACAAGTATTTTTAGGACTTTTATTTGGTAACTCCAATATCCAGATGTCCTGTTCAAATCTTCTCTTGTTTTTTCCCATGCTTTTCTGTCTTCCTCTTTCTCTTTTTCTGCATCCCCTTTTCCTTCCTCTAAAAAAAACTTCCCACACACCAGGTTATTTTTGATTCAATAGGAAGACATTGCATACAGTATGCTGTCAAGACAAATCGGCATTGACAATGTTTTGCTCCAAATGGAATTTGCTTTTGCTCTGGATGAGCAGTTAGAGGAAGAAAGGCCACCACCACTCCAACAGAAACTGGGCACTGATGCCTAGGACAGTTTTAGGATGAGCAGTTCATGATTAGCCCCAGTTTGGAGATCTGGTCTTTGGTGTTCCCACATGGACGCTGATGCATTTGCTAGGTAGCTTTCACCTTTGTGCGTCTGTAACCTTTAGTGCTGTACGCCAGCTTTATCAGACTTCTAGCGGGTCTGTGCGTTTCTGTCTCCTCAAGTGTCACTTTCATATTCCTCTTACTCACCTTTTAGTTGCCTTTTGATCAGCACAGCCTGAAGGGAAAATAATTATGCCAAATGTCAGTCTCTGCTACCACCTTTCCCTAAATGAAGGGATCTTGCTTCCTGGCATACGCACTGCTTTTGTAATTCTCAGATACCTGTGTGTGTGTGTGTGTGTGTGTGTGTGTGTGTGTGTGTGTGTGTGTGTGTTGCTACACACACATATTAAATTCTGCTCAGTTTTCTGCACCCTCTTAGCAGGATAACTAATCTAATACAAACCATCCCATCATTGCAGAGAGCAAAATTCCAAACTCTTATTTAGCAAATTCGTTCTGTCACAATCTTCTTTTATGCCAAAAATCAGCTATACAGAATTGCCTTCTTCTGTTCTTGATGGTTTTATTCACACTGTGAACAACATGCTTTCCCTGTAATACATTCACAAGTTACTATTCTCTTTCTTTTCTTTATGCATTTGGGTCTCACTATGCAACTTAGACTCATAGTGAACCTCCTGTCTTCAGCCTTCCCAGTGCTGGGATTACAGGTGTGCAGCACCACACCCAGTCTCATTGGCCAGCTCACTGTGCACAGGGATTGAACCCCAGTCCATGTGCTTGCCTCAGCAGGCTCTTAGTCCATTGAGATATCTCACTGGCCCTTGTTCTATCTCATTTCATCTTAATTATGTTTTTCTAGCCTTTCCTGGCTCTGAGATAATGTGAAGGATTTTTTGGACATTCTCATTGCTCTAAAATAATATGATTCCTTGGCTTTCTTCCCATTTTATCTGAGAAGAAAGTTTTCTTCACTCTGCTTGCTTTTGTTTTTGTTCCTCCAAATCCAGTCTGAATACTGAGTTCATGCTCAATCTGCTCTTCTAAAGCTGGAGGAAGTGTCACAGGGTGGGAGAGCAAAGAGTCTGTGCCTTTGTTGTTCACTCATTCAAAAAATATTAGTTTCATTGTCTGCTGTGTACCAGGATTGAATCCCAGCCTTTGAGACCTATTAGGGGGTAAGAACCCTTGTCTCTGTGTCTCATATTGTAGTAGAAGTAATCTTCAACACTAAAAGGCAGCCAAAGCCTAATATGATAGCCCATGCCTATAACTCCAGCACTCTGGGAGGCTGAGGCAGAAAGAAGATCACAAATTTGAGTTAAGACAGGAGAATTAAGCAAGATCCTATCTTAAAAACATAATGGGCTAAGGATGTAGCTCAGTGTAAAGAGCCTGGGTTCAGTTTCAAGTAATGCATGCATGTGCATGCACATACACACACACACACACACACACACACACACACACACACACACACACCACAGAGTCCAGCGAGGTCAGAATCACTTAGAAACCTCAAGACCTATGATGACCACCAATGACCCCGTGACCATTCTTTCATAGTATTTTTGCCATTATGTACAACACACATACAGATATGCGCAAAGTCAAGCGCCTTATTTTGGTCATGAGCTTTACACCTGTTCTCTTCCATTTTGAGGTTAGCAGCCCCATAACATCCCTCTAAGTCCACTAGGGGGCTTCACCAGGTCCGTCAGTGCCTCAGACCAAATGGACTCTTACTCATTCCTATTGCTCTGTTCTCACCTTCTCTGCAGGGATTTGGTAGCCTTAATTATAATGAAATCAATGTCTGATTGTGTACTTTATTTTACTGGTGTTTTGTGATAATATTTTATTAATTTGCATTGATATTACACAAGATAGGGTTTGCTCAAGGAAGTTGATATGTATATTTAACATACTTAATCAGATTTAATCCCATTGTCACCCCCTCCCTCTCGCCTCCTACTGATCCCCTTCCCTGGGTCCAAAAATCTACCTCTATTATGTCTCCTTGTTTCTATTTGTTAATGTA
>PVKN010029590.1:0-12949 GCA_004027915.1 Capromys pilorides
ACATTGCCCATACATGTTCAGACTTAAACTCTGAATTTGTAGTATCTGCAACTCTGAATGCAAAAAACCAGTATCATTAATTAGACTTCTAAGGTCTTGTGAAATGAATACATAAGTCTTTCCTAGAGGAATAAATTTATAATCCCATTAGAGATATTCCATAATATTTTACTATGAGCTTACAATATTAAAGATGAAAGAAATCTGCAGAAACAAGATACTATGCAGTCATACCCCTAAAGCCACAGCCACTACAGCAGTCAAATACAGGTTTTAAAATAAGTATGCTTAACTAAATCTTATGGATATGAGAGAAGAGACAAAAACTATAGACATTGATCTGGCAGTTTAAAAAATAACCAAGTATAGATTATAAACTGTAGGAGGTAATAATTGACATTAAATCAAAGAACAGTATGAGTAAGAGATTAGACAAAACTTGAGAAAATATTAATGACCTGAAAAGTGGAAGCTAAATACACTGTATGGAACGCAGCTACCATTGGATAACATGAAAGAGATTTTAAGAGAAATGAAGGATAGAATGTGAGGATCTGACATAAATCCAATCAGAACACCGTAGAGACAGTAAGAAAGAACACAAGTTATCAATGTGCTGGGATTTGGTTGAAGTAGTTCAGATTTTCCAAAAGTAATCAAAATGCTATGTCTGTTTCAAGAATAGCAATGGGTAGCATACATAATAAATAAGAAGGCCACATGGAGAAAGATAGGGAAACTGGAGAAAAAAACAAGGCTATTGTAGAAATCCAGGTGATGTGGATTGCAGGAGTCATAACAGAAATGAGGGAAGGGACCAGATCCTGGCAATATTTCAGTGTTTATATTTGTACAGTTTACTGATGTAGTGGTATGAGGGCAGGCATCAGCAGTGACTGCTGCAGCTGGGTTGGTGGGAGACGACCTATTAACTAGGAAACATGTATTTGTCCCTTGCATATGTAGGAGCCTGTTCTCACGGTACCTTCTGGATACAGGGTGTGGTGGAGAGAGGCAGCTGGCCTTTTATCTCGCCCCTCCTCAGCCGTGCCTCATTCTCTTCTCTGCCCACAGAGCTCCTGTGCCAGCTGGCCTTGTGAAATGCAGGGGAAGGGGCAGGGAGCTCAGCCTCCAGAGCACTGTCTGGCTTAGCCGTGGGATTAAAAGAGGACAAGTGGATTGTTGTCAGGAAGTTCAATGTGACTGGGAGAAAGCCTGAAGCTAAAGCAGTGAGTGAAAAGGTGACATTTGTGCCCAGGCTCTGCTCTGAGACAGCAGGCAATTTTAGTCAGATTCCCACCTGGCTTTTCTTGTCATTTTATCTTCAGGCACAATCTTAATCTTGCATTATTCAAGTCAGTCAGTCACTGTCATTCTCCTTGTTTCCACAGCGTATTTCTTTTTTTCAGAGGCTTCCAGTTTTCCTCAAATCTTTTCAAGGGCATGTGCTATTGGAAGTGTGGCAAAAGAAAGAGACATTTGAATCAGAAGCTGTGATTTGTCCAGGGATCCTAAGTGGGAAATCGAGTTCTCTGGACATTTGGATTACTCCCTGCCTGACACTCTGAATAAGAAAAAGCCAATCATTTTGCAAAACCCTGTAAATAATATTTTCTGCTTTCCAGTGACTGTGATTTCCAGCTTCTTCTGCATCTCTGTGTAATTTCTCTTTTTTTGAAAGGGGTTGGGGTCCACTTTGCACAGTCACCTCAGGGTTGTCTGCTGTTGTTTTCACTGAAAGTTGCTTCTGCCCAGATTTATCCTTTTCAATTTGAAACTAATTTTAAGAAAGACAGTTTTAAATTTGAGTATAGTGTTAGATTTATCAAAAAGTTGCAGCAAACAGCAAAGTTGTATTTGTCCCTCACACGCTTTATTTTTTTATATCTTACACTCCTACAGTTTATTTATCACAGCTAGGAAACCCACACTGCCCCAGAACTATGAACTCAATTCCATGCTTTATTTGTATTTCACTAGTTTTCAAATGATGATCTTTTTCTATTATATTTAATTATCATATCTCCATGGGTTTTTGGCTCTTGGAGCTCCTCGGTTTTTGTGTTACAAAACTCTTGTGTTTGGAAGTGGGCCTTGGCCAGAAAAGGCCAATCACTGGGATGAGACCTGGCAGGGTGAGTCCTCACTCTCAAAGCCTCCTCATGCTTTCACTTCCTGGCTACCAAGAGTCGAGCTGCTTTCCTTCACTGCATCCCTCTATCATGCTGTGTTTGCCTTAGAGCCACCAACCATGCACTGAATCCCCTGCAACTTGAGCCAAAATAAACTTCTTATCTAAGGTACAGGTGTCAGGAACTTTTCTCCAGCTATGGGAAGATGGGATGGCTGATGCAATACTGTTTCTGTCATTAATGCTTTCTTTAGATCTTACTTTCCTGGGTTTCAGGAAGAAGAAAGTTTCTCAGAGGAAGTTACAAACAAAGCATAGTAACTAGAGGAGTTCTAGAAAAGGAAAAGAAAGCATCACATTGGGGGAGAAGAGGTGAAGAGAGATGAAAGCAGGGCAGGCTTTAAGGTAGATGAGGTGATGGGATCTGAAGCAAAAACAGGGAAACAGAGCAGGAGGCAGAGAATGTGTGTTTGTGGAGAATTTAAATATGTGGAGGGTGCACCGAAGTTCTTTCCACCTTAAGGAAAAAATTGGTATAAGAGAGTTTTATGGGTCTTTGAGTTATGTTCAAGATAAGGAAATAGAGGCATAAGGCTTTGGCGTACAATTCATCCAGTTCCTAAAGATGAGGAATTCCTGGACTTGTGGATATTTTTTGTGGGTTGTCTAATGTTAAAGCTCCTCCTAGAATCTTCAGAATTAGAAGTGAGGCTTCCTGATTCCCTCATCTAATTCTTATTCCACAGTGCTTCAGCTGTTTCCATGTAAGGTGATCCTGCTACTAATAGACTGAGATATGCCATTCCCCTGGGAAGCTAGAAGGTATAACTAGAAATAGCCTCACTGGGATAGAAACAACTCAGAGAGGTCCAATTCCCTTTTCGGTGATTTAAATGTTAATATGTTGGCATTTCTCCAGGCAAGTGGGAGATTACAAGGCAGCTGAGGAACCCTAATCCCTGTTGCTAGTTAAGTGACTCCTTGCAGTCTTAGAAGAAAGGATTAGAGACGTTTAAGAGATTCCCAATGGAACTCAAGCACCCTTTCATCCTGTGTTGGTGGCAGTATTTTTCCTCTTCTTTCCAGACTGGGAGAGGGATCCAATAGGCTACAAAACCAGATGCACTTAGGTTAAAAATCTAGGCCCTTCTTTGGAAACAGTTCCTTGCTCCAGCACAGATGTATTCCAGACAGGTGTTTGGTTAACTAGCTTCTGTGTGTCTCTCTGCCAGAACATCCTGCCTGAATTTCTCTGAAATTTCAGATACCTTTGTTACTTCAACATTTAGCTACTCCAAATTTTAAAAATCCAAGTAGTCAACAAAAGCAAACAGTTAAAGATTTGGTGATTTATTTCACTCTCCATTTTCTAATACATATCTGAGAATTTGAAAAGCCTAAGCTTTTTGGCTTGAAACTCCAATGATTGTCTAGTTTACTATTATGTTTACTAATTGTGTCTTGTTTATTTGGAGAGTATTCAACAAGTCCTGACCCAAGTTTAGGCTGAACAAGATTGAAAAAGAGCTGCCCATGTATTGTTCAGGGTTTTACTTATAGGAACTGAACAGACATAAAGAATGGATATTAACACAAAATATACAATATATAAGGAATTATAAGATTGGCTTACAATAGTCAGCTACATAGTCAGATGAGGAAGCGTGCAGAGGGTGTCTGCATGCTCCAGATTGGAGAATTCAGTCCCGAGGTCTGAAACTCACTCCAGTGCTCTGTGTAAGTCTCTATCGATAGGCTGATGGGTCTGTGATGGATGGCAAAAGATCCAAGCTGGAGGCTGAAGAGTCTGTGCTGCAAGCCAGACGATGAAGTCCAGACTGAATGCAAAGATTGAAGCTTCTCTGGTGAAGTGAAGTCTTGATTCCTTCCTCAGCCCTTTAACCGTTTGAGTCCCAGCGGGCATTGAAAAAACACTGTCAAAGAATCCCAAACAGTGCAACCGCGCTTTCTCTAAATGAGTACGAAAAGACCCAAACAGCTTTGTTTTTTTTTACATCGATGAATCCCAATCGGGATTCAATGTACTATTTCTATTAAAAGGAGCTGTGTGATGTACTTGCATCAGTAAATCTGAGTGCACAACTTTGACAATCGGTAACGCACCGTCAGTTGTCCACAGTGTTCGAAATGTGCTGGGTTTTCTCGACATAAAATCTCAGCAGCGCAATTGCGCTGCTTGGGACTCAAACGGTTAAAAAGTCTCTTGGTGCTCAGTCACTCTGACGTGGGCCTATTGTGCCCTACAGTGGAACCAATCATACCCCAGGATAGGCCCTTGATCCCGCTCTAGAGAAAAGCCAATCATATCCTAGGCAGACCCTCGCCACGCTCCAGGGAGGAACCAATTATACCCCGGGGTGGGACTCCCACCAACAGGGAGCCGGGCCACTGAGTCATCCAGCCAAGTTGACACAATGTATCAACCACTACAGCCCATCAAACAGCTATGGAATTGGCCTTTGGTTTAGTAGCTACTAAACTTTTGTGAAAGGAAATTTGGAAAGCACTGAAACATAAAAGGATAAAATGAAAATTTAGCATTATTGTTATTAAATATAGTTACTGCCTTCACATTTTCATTTTCCTTCTATGTGATCTTATAAAAATATAGCTCTTACGAACACATTGTGTGCTTTTTAATCCATAGTTTTTTTCATTATATAACAAGTCAGCATTTTCTACTATAAAATACTGAAATATTATCTTAATTATACGGTGATAAAATAAATTATTGATCGCATTTTTCCCATTGTTTATTATTTAGATGTTTTCTGGTACTTGGCTGTATAAATAGCATTTTACCATAGCTTTTTCTGATACAAGTTTTTATTCAGACAACTGCATAGAATTGGAATTAACATTATTTCTTTACACATTTGTGTCTACCAGGTCCTAGGAAGACTTAGATATTACAGATTTTTCCCATGAGGCAAAAATCAATACAGATGCTCCTTGAATTACAATATTTTTGACTTATTCTTTTTCTTTTTACTTTATGGATGGTATAAAAGCAATAGGCATTCAGTAGAAATCATAGTTTGAATTTTGATCTTTTCCCCAGCCTGGATATGAAATCTGATATTCTCTAGCAGTGCGGGGCAGCTCCCAGCGGCCCTCTAGCTTGAGAGGAAACAATTGATTCTGTGTTTTGTTGCCTTACTTATATTAAATGCATTTTTGACATGTGCTATTTTCAGCTTATGATGGATTTATAAGTATACAACCCTATTGTAAGTTGAGTAGCCTCTGTATCATACAGTATTATGACGGTAACCCTGAAACATCATCTGGATTAAAAAAAAATTCATGTGAGCTTCACATCTTAAGTTATTTTTGTCCAAAAAGTATCATGCAGCAAATGATTTCTATGTCCACTTGTTTGCAGCATGTAATGAGGTAGACCTTACTTCTCTGTCTTCTTAGAAGTTACTCTAAGGGCCAGTGAGATAGCTAAGCGGACTAAGAACCTGCTTAAGTAAGCATAGGGACCAGGGTTTGATCCCTGACACCACATTCTGGGCTGGCTCCACCCCTGGGCGTGTAGAAGCTGTCAATGGAGTCCAGGCTGGTGGCACTTGCCTATAATCCCAGTGCTGGGAAGACTGAGAACAGCAGGATCACTACGAGTTTGAGCTGCATAGTGAAACACATACACACACACACACACACACACACACACACACACACACACACACACAATTGCTAAGATGTGCATTTGCTCAGGGCTTTGTCAATCAGCTCACACTGTGCATTTTCTTGATTCTGTTAAATTGGAAAGATGGTAGATGAGGTGAGAAGTGAGAAAGTGAATCTGAGCTAGGTTACTCAAGGCCAACAAAAGTTTAAAATAGGGAAATTAAAAATGTGGTCAGGTCAAAAAGCAAGGCGTACAATAGCTGTTCCTGAAAATTTAAAAGAGGATAAAGCCAGAGGGACATTGTGTTTCAGTTTAAGAAAAGTTCACAGAAGTTCCAGTACTACAACATAGATTTATGATGTCATCTAGCACCTAGGTTCCTTTATCTTCTTGCTGTACTATAGCCAGCAGGTTTGCTTTATTTTTATGTTTTTCTATTCATAGTGATAGAATGACATCACATTCTTGTCCAAGGCAGTCCCCAAACTTCCAAAGATATTAATAGCTGTTTTTCTTTTTATCGTAGAGATAGCCTCTAGGCCATTTTTCTCCAGATGCCACTAATAGAATTGGATTCTGTGAACACATCCAGGTCAGTTACTGGCATGGCAGTCATAACCAGTCTGACATTTGTCCTGAGAAGGGATAGTAACCCATCTGCTCCAAGCATGTTACTGTTCCATACTTGAGACAAGAAGGGAGGTGTAGTTTTTGGAATACTGTGAATAGCATCTGCCTGAGCTAGAGTCGTGGTTTACTGGGAAGACTGGGTGTTCTCTCTTATAACAAACATATTTCTTTAAAAAATTTTAATTTCTTCTTTCTTGGAATATTTTATGTGTATGTGACAGTGGTGCAGGTGATTAAAATTATGGAAAGCTGAAGTTTACAAAGCCATTCCATAACTTTTCTAAAGAAGGATGGTGGAATAATCCCAATACTGAAAAGTATTTTAAATAGAGCAAGAGGGAAACATTCTTTGAAGCAAGGTGAAGAGATTTGGGTGATTCCTATGACCAACGCTGGAGATTTTCTGAACCTCAGAGGTCTTTTTTTTCTAGTGCATTGTCAGTCAAATTGGCATAAAAGTTCAGATTCCAGGCAGCAAGCTGCTTTGCTTTTCAAGGTGTTGATTGGTTTTTCTTCTGCCAGTCCTTCGTGTTCCCCTTTGAGATGCCACTTCTCACCCGATAGCCAGTCTCTGGCCTGATACTAGAAATGCCTGGCAGTCATTATATCAATAATGGGAAATGCACTCACAAATGAGTGAAATGAAATATCACATAAGACAGGAATTTCTTTTCTTCTTTCAAAGGAGCCAATAAGGGAACAAAGATGTTTAAATTTATATATATATATATATATATATATATATATATATGATAAATTTTACTGGGCTCTTTAATATCATTTCAAATAATCTTGTTTAAACTTATCCTTTATATTGAAGCACTGAAAATTCACCCAGTCTTGAAATGCAAGCTAAGTGTTAAAAAAGTGACAAATTGTGTTACCAGATTTGTGCCCTGAAACCAACCTTCTCTAGCCTCTGTTGTGCATATATAAAGGTCGAAGTGTGTTTCCAAAAATCCTGTTTAATCCAGCCTGGATGCTAATGAAAATAAAGTCTGGAATTTGACTTTTCTTACTTGAACACTTTCTGTTGGAATATGTTTGGCTTTTCATTTGCAATAATGAATAAAATAATTCTCGAATCTGGACTGCTGAAAACTATCTCTCGAAACAGATTATATTTATTATGCTAGAACGTACATGATAAATTTGTCATTTATATCTTTATAGTTCATCTAATGAGGCTTTTTGGTAAGTATGGTGTCAGATGTTTAAAAAAGATATACATGTTTTATACCTTATGTATTGATGAACTCAGGATACTTAATAATGTACTATAAAATGTATAATTATTATTTGTCACTGAAAAGTGACAGAAAGGGAAAAATGAATATTGTCAGGGTTGCAGATGTGATTTTTTTTATGAATATGAGTTTTGCATAAAGTCACTTTCATAGTCACACGCAGAGCCTTTTAATGTAAGACAGCGATCTGGAAAAGCACTGGTCAGAGAGGCAGGTAAGGCGCCAGATGGTTGCACTGCGCCTTCAATTATTCATTCATTCCTTCTGGGCCTCAGTTTTCCTCTCAGGAAACTTAACTTAGATAACACTATCAGTCTCATTTATAGTTTTGAAATAAAGTGATTATTCCAAAAGACATGGAAGTCTATAAATATAAAATTGTGAAGTATAATTTACTAGACAGAGTAGGAGGAAGAAAATTGGTCATTACTTGTCAAGAAAAAAAAATAAAACAACCAAGCAACAGGTTAGTTTAATCACTCCATGTATAAGAATAGCAGTTACATTTTTCAACAAAACAAATCATTGATTAAATGTAGAATATTTGCCATTTCATCTTGTCTTAGCATTTACTTATATTGTGGTTTGATCAGAGAAGATGTGGTTAAGTATTTATGTCTAGGAAGAAAGAAAAACCAAAGTTTGCTACACATTCAAACAGTGAGCAAAAATAAAATCTAGAGATATAGAGAGAATTGGAAGATGGGAGGATATCTATTTTCTGTTAAATAGCGCACATAATCTCTTTGAAATGTGTGTGTTGGGGAGTGGGAAGGGAGGAGGGAGACAAAGAAAGTAGAAATAAGAGCATGTTGGCTTTTGTTAGCTAGGGACAAAGTGGAGCTATTTAACGCCAGATTGCCCTCATACTGTGTACATCTATTGTGCTGTGGTTGAACTCTTAAGAGGTAGCTCTGTTGTGCCTGTTAATTTCAGCACAGTGTGAATTTCCCCCCTTGCTTAAAGGGACTACTTAGTTCAATTGATGCACATTTCACTGAATCCACAAATCAATAAACCACTTGGAAAGCAGTAAAGTGTGAATCTTCCTGCCTGGTCTCCTGATAGGAGAGACAAAGAATGGCAATATGATCTGAAATCCCCACCTGGGAGTTGAGCCTGCTTTCACTTGTCTGGTTTACAGCTGACGTCAATTGGCAATGGCTTATGAATGTTATCTCTGTAGACCGTTTTCTGTGGGCCTCTCTTTCTTCCAGCTGGGCGTCTAAGGGCTGGCTTCCAATTTCACGTTATATCTTGAGAATTAGTGGAGCATGGTCTTTTACTTACAGTGAAACTGGGCAGTGGGACCAGAGCTGGTGGAACCAATCCAGCAGAAGGTTCTGAAATATGAGGTATTTTGTTGGCTGACACCCAAGAGTATGGCGATCCTTGGATATCGTCCAAACCATGGACAAAAACCAGTCTGCCTCTGGTCAGAGGGCACAGAACTGGACTAGGGCTAAGAGGCAGAACTCCAGAAAGAAGATTTAAAGCAGTAATACATTTTATCAGCTAGGGCTATTGATTGAAAGCAGCAGAAATTTATGTTGTCTATTAGATGCAAGAAGAAGGTGACTTGGGACTTCAGAATAGATTGGAGGTGGAAAAATCTAGCTTGGAAAAAAGAATGAGAATATTCCTGTACACAACATGTTCAGTATGTTGAAGGCATACATGTGAAAGCTAAAACTAAGTTTAAAAGATCAAACAGGGAAACATCTTCATGAAGTCACAATTGAGAGTGTAAGACCAGTAAAACACTATAAAAGAAATGACATATTCTTCTACCACATTAAAATAAAGAGCTTAGAGAGGGTTGGCCACACAGCCCAACAACTAAAGCTCCTACAAGCAAGGGCAGGAGCCAGGCTGGGCCTGCCAAGCTGGCCCCGACCCCCGGGACAAGCTGAGATGGCAATTGAGACTGGGTGTGGTGGCGCATGCCTGTAATCCCAGCTCTTGGGAGGCTGTAAACAGCCTATGAATTTGATCTAGTAGTAAGACACTGAACACCTCATAGACCCTTTCCTAAAAAATACAGAAAAATAATAAGCAAATAAATAAATAAATAAATAAATAACAAGCTCAATGCAACAAAGAAATTTTTAAGAGTTGGATGACAGAGTCATTCTAGACAGCCACAGCCTAGGTTTGCAATATATAAAGAGATCCTGCCAATATGAAATATAAAGATACCCATGAAGCTCAATAGAAATTTGCACATGGGAACTAAATAAGCATTTAACAAAAGAAATTGAAATAACTAATAAATACATGGAAGACCTCAGCCTTTCTGATAATAGTTAAAAAAAAACCGATGCTACCAAGTGGAAGTGAAGCTGTGAAGTTGAGAATATTCTTACCTTCTGGAACAAGTGATCCAAAATATCTCTTTCTTTCTTTCTTTCTTTCTTTCTTTCTTTCTTTCTTTCTAGTCTTTTTTGAGACAGATCTCACTATGCAGTTCAAACTGGCCTTGAGTTCACTTTGCAGCCCAGGCTGGTCTCAAACTTACAATAACTCACATGCCTCAGCCTCCCAGGTGCTGGGATTATAGACACATGTGCCGCTATCCGCAGCTTACCTTTCGAGTAATAATAGAATGGACCTATAAAAATGCATCCTGAATATTCAGGACTGTGGCATAAAAATTGTTTTGAGAATGAATTAGGTGCCAACAAATGGGTAAAAAAATGAAACTAGCTCAAACTAGAAATGAGCATAGCTCAATGGATTAAGTGCCTGCCTAGCAAGTGCAAGGTCCCAAGCTTCACTTCAGTAGTGGAAAAAAAAAAGATGAAAGAAACTAAACTGAGTTGTTCACTAACACACACACACACACACACACACACACACACACACACACATAAAAGACACACAGACGCGTATCATTTCAATAGGTAGTTATACTAAATAATCTCTGAACAGTGGATTAGATGGTTGCTAGTAAGTATCTAATTGGAGCTGTGGTGTGAGGTTCCTGACAATGCAAATAGCCTAGAGGAGATCCTTGAGAGACTCTTAGAAGCCTGAATTTTTAATTCTCAAGTGCTTTGGAAGGCTGTTCAGAGCACTATGCTGACAATGAATGCCATCTAAAATAACTAAAATCTTTGGGGAAGCTGTTACTAGCCTTTTGTACTTGCCTGTGCTCAAGTTATCTCCTTTCTTTAATCCAAATTAGGACACAGGAACACTTTGAAAAGGATCCTTTTCCCATTGTCCCCCCACCCACTTACAGAACTGCTCCCACTTAGACCAGACATCATCTTTGCTCTGTAATTAGTGTCAGAATTGTGGCATACACGCTACTCAAACTTCTCACATTCCACCCACAGGGCAGAATGGAATTCAGATGGTAGGGAAAGATCTACCATAATTTTCATAGGAAGTTAAGATAATGAACTTAAACAGACTTTTACAGTGAACATGTGTTCATGATTTTATTTTGCTCACGTATGAAGTAAAAGGGATTAGATTATGCCACTCCCAAATATGTCACTTGGGGATAAAAACTCTTGAACTGGAGGCAACTCAGAATCAATAGATAAAGACAGAATTCTCCAGCTTCCCTTTATTAAGAAGAGATGACATCAATATGAGCTTGCAAAACTTACTAAAATAATGCTTATTATCATTCATGGATTCCTTCAAATAGTTTTTGGTCATTATTTATCATCACTAGAAGCCCAAACTTCCTTGTTAAAATGGGATATAAGTCTTGGGTCTAGGCACTTCCATAAGGTTCGCTTTTTTCCTGTGAACTCATATACATAAATATTAATAGAAATTGTGTGTCATTTCCCCTATTAATCTCTATTTTGTTAGTTTAATTTCCTGGCCCTCAGGAGAAAAACTAAGAAGACAGAGGAAAAGCTTTCTCTCCCTGTCAGAGGGAAGCAGGCAGGTGTTATAAGTCATTCAAAAGAATGTCAAAAAAGCACAAACTTATCTGGCAAGCAAAGGCAAGTTGAAATAAATTGCCAAGGGAGACAAAAACTATTTTTCCTCTGGAGGTTAGAGGAGTCAGTTAAATATTCAGCATACCAGACAGAAATTACATATTTATTGGTTACTTACAACTCAAATGGTTAAAAAATAGCCCCAAACCAATAAAAATATAGACTAATAATCTAGAAAGATGTGCAGTCTACAGAAAATAGTTTTCTATGGGAGAACAGTTTTTGTTTTAAGTAACAGGCAAAGCAGAAAAAGAAAACCTGACTTTTATTGACTTCTCAACTGTTGGTTTCTTTTGACTGAAGCCTTTACCAAGCTCATTATACATGAACTTTTTATTTCTTGAAAGACTAAATATTCTGAAGGTCAGTAGACCTAAGGTTTGAAGATTTTTTTTTTTTGAAGGGCACTGTGAGAAGCCCTTAGGGCTGCTTGAGATTGGATTCAAGGTGCTAGTTTCCACGAACTGGGAAATCAATTACCATGCCAACTTTCTGCATGTCAACAACAGCCACTGTTTTACACAATGCCTGCCAAATAACAAAGCAGTCAACATTTTCTCTATTCAATAATCTTTCATACCAACTGTCCAACTTGACATTCCCTTAAAAATTCACTGTATTTGATTCCTGTGCCTAAGGTCTTTAAAATTAAAATATTTATCTTACACAGTCTAGAAATGCCAGTGTGTTTATATTATCCCTCAAGGCATTATTTACTGCTTATCTTATTCCTAGGGGAAAATAATATAGTCAATTCTTATTGTAGGCAAATATACCCAAGTTTCACTCCATTTGTGTTGTAAGAAAATGTCACAGAGTAGGTAATTTATGAATAATAGGAAATTATGTCTCACGATTTTGGAGGCTGAGAAGTCTAAGGCCAAGATGTTGGCAGTTTTAGTGCTTTATGAGGCTTGCTTTTTCCTTCCAGTGCAGAAACTTTGGCTGCACCATCTGGAGACATGGAATGTTGTTGCATACATAGTGCATGGCCAGAAAAGAGTAAGCCCTAACATCATTCTCATCAGTAGAATAAAAGCTCTTCATTCCATTCATGAAGACTCTGGTCTCATGACTTAATCATATTCTAAAAGTCTCATTTCTACAATACTGTCACATTGGCCATCAAGTTCAATATCTGTATTGTGGAGGACACATTTAGACCATAGCATTCTGCTCCTGCCTCTTAAGTGTGTGTTCTTTTCCCATGTAGAACACATTCATTCTATCCCATTACCGAAAGCCTAAACCTGTTCCAGTACAAACTGAGAAATCTGAAGTCCAGAATCTCACCTACACCGGAAGTGGTGTGTCTTAA
>PVKN010029591.1:0-12957 GCA_004027915.1 Capromys pilorides
CTTTAGACCACTGAACCATCTCGCCGGCCCTCAGAAACGACTTCTAAGTGAGCTGGTATTGAAACTCTCTTCTTTAAAATCTTTTTCTATGTTTGCATAGAAAATCTTTTGTATGTTTTCAGTACATAGAGATTATTGCAAAACAACAGTGATAAAAACAGCATGGTACTGGCACAAAACATAAAACAACAGAACAGAAACAACACCAGGGGCATTCATCTGACTTGTGACAGAGGGACAAAAAAACATGCTGTGATGGAAAGAGAGGCTCTCTAGTGCCAACGGTGCTGAAGAAACCAGCTATCCACATGCAGAAGACTAAATCCAGACCTGCATCTTTCACAGTGCAAAGCACAAAAATAAAATAAAGTGGATCAAAGACCTGCATACTAAGACAGAAATACTGAATCTGCTGGAAGATAAAAGAGGTGAAACTCTTTAAGACAGAGGCTCTATGTGGTGGACTGACAACTGGTGGTCAGTGTGAAACACCCAGCTGAACTGAAGCAGAGTGGTGCTGGGTGTGGGAGGCCCACCTGAGGGTTGCTGCTGGCAGCTAAGAAGAACTGGAGAAGCTGTTGGGAGGCTGTTAGGGAGCTGCTGGTTCTCTTAGAGAAGCTTGTTATGCTGGCGTTCCTGATGAATTCAGCTGTTCTCATTGAAGGAGCCCAGAACCTCACTGACACTGACAATGGCTACAGTCCACTTTGGGGGAGCTCTGGCCCTCACCTTGAGCAGCACTTCCTAGCGCAAGAGGAGAAGATGGTGTGCTGCTCAGCCTCCTGGAGAAGCTGGTCATGTTGGCTTTCTTGATGGGAACTCAGCTTTCCTCATTGTTGGAGGAGCTTGGGATGTCACAGTTGCTGAAGATGGCTGTGGTAGATTTGGGGGAGCTCTGGTCCTGACCTTCAACATTGCTTCCTGGCTCCAGGGCAGATCCCTCAGCCTGCTGGCACAGATCCTCATCCTGCTGACACAGACTTTCTAGCTTCCCCCACAGATCTGTGAAACCAGACTGCACAAGGCATTGTCATGGGCTGTAGGCCTCCAGCTGGCCTTGTGGGAAGCATTGTTATGGACTCTAGATTTTTAACTAGACTCAAGCAGGTCATTATCATGGGATCCATGCCTTCAGCTAGAGTCTTTGGTATGTAGTATGTGTACAGATTTCCTGCACTTTGTATATAAATCACTTTGGGTGATTTATTATAAATAATTATAAAAATATGTGTCCTGCATTGTATTGTTCTCTTGTGAAACCCCAAACCATGACACATCAGAAAGGATTTTCTGAACAGAAATGCACAAGAAGTAACATCAAGAATCAGCAAATGGATTTTATCAAATTAAGGAAGTTCTGGAAATCTCTTCTGTCACTTACACTTTAAGCTATGCTTTACTTTGCCCTCCAGAACTTGCTTGCACTGTGTTCCCTGGGGCACCATTCAAGTAGGGGACCAGGACAGCCACCTTCCAGGCTCCTAAATCCTCCAGGCTCTGGTCCTGGACACTCCTCCGTGCACATCTGCCAGCATCTGCTCTTCCTATGCCCTGGACCCTGGAATACCCAAAGCCCTAGGCCATTTCCTTTGCAGCAGGTAGCACAGTACAAGACAACCAGATATGACTTGTTTATAAATTGCTGGGCTATAATTAGCACATTAGCCACAATGAGTGAATAGCTCATCTCAAAAGAAAAAATAAAATAACAATAAAAGACTGAGAATGTAACTTAGTGTTCAGGGTTTAACCCTCAGTAAGAAAACAGAATGTAAGCGCCCTGTGATGGGCCTTTGCCTTGTTCCCTGCTGCGATTTCAGGCCAAAACCACAGTAGACATCCAATAATGCCTCTTCTAGGGAGGCAGGGCCCATTTCCTTCAAGACTCTGGACTCCCATTCCCAGGTGGCTGCCAGTCAAATGCATTTGACCGGCATCACATTCACAGCCAGCTTCTTCCCAGATGTGTGCTGCAGGGCCCCCATCACACGTGTTCAAACTCAGCAGCAGAAACTGTTTCCAGAGCAAAACCTTACCCAGAGCTCAACCTAGAAAACTGCTAATCTGATTGAAGGAGGCAGGGTCCCCAGAAAAGGCACACGAGGAGATGCCAGGATTCCCTTTGCACATTCCCATGAATCAGTCCCAGTGTCACACACTCTAGATCCAGTCACCTCTGAAAAGCCTCACCCAAGACCAGACGAGGCTTTGGGGGAATGTCTAGATGCAAGTTATACTACGGGAAAATCTACATACCAGGCCTGGCCAATCAGCCAGCATCGCACCTGGACCATGGTGATTGGCTCAGGAAGGGTCTGTGACCCAAGCTGGTCCAAAGAGTCTGGCATGGGACTTTTCTGTAGAAGCCCTGAATCAGAAGTCTGCTCCTTGCACCAGCTGGCAGGAAGCAGGATCTGTATGGCTCCATGCCAGAGAGGGTTAGCCATGCCGAAGCTAACACAGAGGCAGACTCACGTGATGGAAGGAAAGAAAGCAAGCAGCTCTGGGGCCACGTTCGGGATTCCTGGATGTGACTGTCCCTGAAATCCTAAACGTCACTGTGGCCTGAAGCGACAGATGCCTCTACTCTGCTCAGGCTCATGGGCCTGGGCTTTCCCTTAGCTCCGTGTGCTACCTTCGAATTCAGAGTGTGTGGGTGGCTTCAGAACGAAGGCTCTGTGTCACCTAAAACCTAGACAAAATGTTTTGAATGCTATAGTTGCAGGTAACTTGTTTCTTGTGGCTACTGATAATGATACTAATAACAAATTCCGTGTCTTTGGTAATTTTAATAAAGTTCTCAGAAGAATAGCATGAAGAAGTTACTTTCCTCAAGATGACAGAAACCAATTCTCACCTTGTCTTTGATTCTGGGCACTGAACTTAAAGCCTCAGCCCAACGAGCTTGAGCAGAGTAGAGGCATCTGCTGCCTCAGGCCACAGTGAAGGTTAGGATTTCAGGGACAGTCCCATCCAGGAATCCCAAATGTGTCCCCAGAGCTGCTTGCTTTCTCTCCTTCCATCACGTGAATCTGCGTCCTCTGTGTTAGCTGTGGAATGCTCTGCCACCATGCTCTGTCCTCAGCACCTCAATTCATATTTTGATTGTGTGAAGAAGCTGTGACATAAATTGCTAGACAAAACAAATTTTTAAAAAATCTTTCAGTCTATTAATTAAGCAAGAAACACGAAAAGAGGATTCACAAGAAAGAAGTGATTCAAGCAGTAAATTAAAAAAGCAGGAAAATACTCAAGCTCACTGGCAATCCAAGAAGTTCAAACTAAAACAAGGGAAGACTATTTTTATCATCTTTAAAATGTGCAGAGATGAAAACAAACACAAAATGCTTCCCTGGAAGCAGTAAAATGAATTATCTTCATGATATCAGTGGCAGTGGGAATTAATACAGCCTTTTGAAAAGCTACTTGGCAAAAATGTATTTAAAATGGGAGTCGGAAACGTTTTCAGAAAGGGCCAGACAGTAGATACTTTCAGCTCATTGAACCATGCTATCTGGGTTGTTACCACTCAGCCTGAGGATGAGGCAAGAAATCCAGCCCTTCACTGTGTTTGAATGAATGAGCACGGCTGTGTGCCAATAAAACTTTATTTATAAACACATGTGCTGACTTGGATTTGCTCTGAAGGCCATGGTTTGGAGACCTCTGGGTTAAATATTTATTTATAAATTATTATTAAAATGACAATTATAAAGACATGTATTTATATAGAAACTTATTAAGAATGTAAAATCATGCAAAAAATTAGTAGGATACACAACTGCACAGAATCATAACTGTGGAGTAGAAGTGCCAGGCATGCACAATATGAGAAAGTAAACTAAGCCTGAGTGGAAATCCTAGTCTGAGGATGATACAACAGCCACCAGGAGTGTTTCTCTTCTTCCTTTGATCTGGCTCCAGTGGCTGGCTGCAGGAGAGGTGGATAGGCCTGGCTAGCCTGACTCAGCCTTGGCAGGACAGCTGTCCCCACTGCCCATGGTCACTTACCCCAGTGGCTGGCCCGGGCACACAAACCTTGCTGTGCTGACAGTAGCTAGAAAGAGGCCAGAGGCCCGAAAGGGCTCTCAAGAGCTGGGGTCAGAGCGAGCACGCCGGCACTTCTGCCACATTCTGGGGTCAAAGCAGGTCACAAGAGGCTTCACACACTGGAAGTTTCCTGATGGCAAGATCTCTGCTGTCACAGGGCCAAGGCTCAGCAGAGCAGGGGCAGGCACTGCAGACAATCTGCAACACCAAAATGCTACAGCCAAGGGAAACCTATCCTCCTCGTCCACTCCTGCGCAAATCAAAGACACCACGGAAGACCCATAGGCAATACATGAGACCAGCACCCTTGGGGCCTGGAGCCTGAGGCAGACACCTTCCAGAGATGCTCAGCTCATTCTGAAGGGGCTGCTAGCCTCCTGGGGCATGAAGCCTCAGGCATCCACCCTCTCTCCTCTCCATGGTTCACCTTGTTGTTTATCCACTTCCTTACCCCGACTCCTCCTAATAACTCCAAACCCTCACATCCTCCTCAGAAGGAAGGAATCAAATGCTAGTGGCTTACTTCCTGTCAAGCCATGATCTACAACTCCTGCAACAAGGAGGAAGCAGGAGAGATGCAGAGGCCTGTCCTAGCCTTGGCTAGGAAGCAGCCAGAAGGGAGGAGAGAAGACCCTGCATTAAACATCTGAGTGCAGTATTGATTTTGAATTAATTGAAAGGGATAAGATCAGTGTCCGGATTGTATTGTTATGATTTATATCAGCACATCCAGTTTTTCTAGCACCAATTGTGGAGCAGACCATTCTTCCTTGAGTTTGTTTTATTCCTTTGTCAAAAGCCAGCTGACCGTACTTACGGGGGTCTGTTGTGGGCTTCCAACTGGTGCCACTGATCCACTGGGACATTGCCACGCGCACCACACTGTCTAGATTCTGGCAGCTTTAGGGAAAATCTGGAAGTCGAGAGTGCCAGTGCTCTAACCTGATCCTTCTTTGGTACTGGGAGTGGAAACAACCCTTTCCCTTTATAAGCTAATTATCTCAGGCGTTTGATTCTAGTAAGGGAAAGCTGACCTACACTTTTAGAGCCAGTCAGTTGACACCCTAGGCTTGTGACTGGGACTGCACCCTATCTCTAGGCCAGATTGGGGAAATAGTCCCTTTTTATAATGCTGTGCCTAAGGTCACTACGTCTAATTCTCATAGGTCTTTGATTCTGATGCATGAACTTTATCCTCTCTGAAATGCAGGTGCCTCTTACAGCTGATGCTGACAGACGGCTGTCATAGTAAGGTGGTCATTGCCTGAGCAGCTTGAGAAATCTCAGGCAACAGAGGGACCTCCTTCAGAAACACTGGGCCATGGTGCCGAGGGCCCTGAATGGACTTCTTGTGGATGGACAGTCATGGATTAGATGCTTCTATGCTGGGAAGAACCAGATTCTGAATTTGAGGGGAAACCTTAACTGATTTATTTTGATTATATTTCTCTTTTTTGGCATACATAGGAGTGATTAATATGCATGCTTTTTAAACCCCTTAAACCCTAAATCTAAACATGCCTCAAGCAGCTGCTTTGATAAAAAGAAGAATTCAGAGCAACAAGAAGCGCTGTGTCACCGGCCCTCCCTGAGAGGAAGGGGTCGAGATGTCCCTGGGCAGAGCTCATACAGAGGCCCCTCCTGCGACACAGAGCTACACGGAGAGTCAGGTAGGTCTGGGGACAAACGGAAGCCCCACTGAGGGTTGAGCCAAGACCTCTGCATGCTGCCTCGGTGCACCTGACCCAAGAGCGAGGCACTGAGGCCCCAGGCGAGGCCATGAGCAGGCAGACAGGGCCCTGAGTGCCTCACTGTCTGAAGAGGCCTAGCACCAGGTGGCCGTGCTCAACATTGACCCCTCTGGCCTTTCTCCTGCAGGGTCCCCAGCATCCAATTTACACCGGGGGGCCTCTGAGGGAAGCCAGGGATGTTGGCTCTAGCCCAAACTTCCCCAGGGGCAGTTGTTGTCAACACACAGCCCCAGTGGTGAACACAGAGCTGGGGCTGAGGTGTGTTTTCGGCTTCTAGGCTGAGCTGAGAACATGGCACAATTGGTCCCAGCCTCTAGGCCTGGATCTGGCAGTGACCCAGGGCTCTGGGACAGCCACCAGGTTGGCATCAGGTGTCCATGCTGGGCTGACCCCTGGGTGCTAAGCTCCAAAGCAAGCTCCAGTCACCACATCTGCAATAGATGTGGGCATGCAGGCTTGGGCATGTCACAGCCAGAGCCCCTCTCTAGATGCCCCAGTTGTATAGACGGGGAAACTGAGGCCCCGAGAGGGCTGGTGTGGGCCACAGGCCCTGGATGCAGAGGGTGTAGGAAGCAGAACGCCAGTGCTACAGTCTGCAGCGGTGTTCAGAGCTGAGCTCGGCCTTTCACAGTGGGACCTTGGACAGCTCTCCTGCTGTCCTGTGCTGGTTCCCACTCTGCAGAATGAGGGCCAAGAATATCTATGGCACAGGCTGGTTGTGAGAATCAGGTGAGCTGTGAGTCAACAGGGTTACGAGGGACCTGGGCTGTACCTGGAGGAGGTTTAAATGCAACAGCTCAGTGAGCCAGTGCAAAGTGTGATCTTTGTGTTTGTTGAGTGACTTAATGAGCTTGGGAAGGACTTTAGAGGCTGGAAAGTGGGGGTGGGGGGCATCCTATTTGTTAATTTAGTTAGGACAAGAGGATACAAAGCAATGAACTTCACCAGCCCTGTCCATGTGCCATAGCACTTGTAAAATAAAAAACTCCCTGTCTGCTGCCCTCAGCAGCAAATCCAGGCTTTTCACTTGTGGGATTATTAAAAGGATAAAGGTGTTTTGAATGAGAACCAGCCAGCTTACCAGGGCTTGGCATGGGATCCACCCAGCATGGACACCTAATGCCAACTTGGTGGCTGTCCCAGAGCCTTAGGTCACAGCCCTTGCCCAGAGGAAGCAGCCAGTGTAGGGAGCTAGGCCCCTGGGGTGGATGTGCGCTAGGCCGCACCCTGCCGCACCCTGCTCTGCTTGTGTGGAGACTCACAGGAGCCTCAGCTCATGGGGATAAAGGGCCAGACAGAAGGGACTTGACCTGGACAACGCCTCAGCATGGAACAGTCAGAGGCCCAGGGCTCTGACTGTCAGGTCATCCCCGGGCTCCAGGGCACAGCTCCCTCACTCAGGCATTGAGGCTGCTCACCAACAGTTGCACTGAAGGCGGAGGCCCTGGGCTCTGTAAGGGCGAACTCTGGGTGCTGTGTGTCCTGGAGGAGACTGGAGGCTTCCGGCCCAGAGGCCAGTGTGCACGGCCCCAGCATACTCTAGTCTACAGGGATGGCAGCAGCCGCCTCACAATGCACAGCAGCCAGGCAACACGAAGCAGCGGGACACAGGAGGAGCTCCTGTGCCATACAGAGGGCCCCTATCCTTCTTAGCTGGTTTTTTCCTGAAGCTTCCCTGTCAGAAAATTCAGTGATAACAATGCAGGGCTGACTGAAGCCACTTCATTGGGCCTCTTTTAGCGACAAGTCTATTTAATGGAACTAAGGTGGAGAGAAGAAAAATCACATGTTGCGTTGCTCCCAACGACCATGCATCACCGGCTCCTCTGAGGACCTACAGGGGGCTGGAGGTGTCTGTGACCCGGTGTTTCATTCACACCACAGGCCATGGTCACCCCAGGCTCCGTGTCCCCGTTCACACTGCACGCCCTCCAGGGGAGTTTACCGACCTCAACGTTCTAAGTTTTCTCCATCCAGACTCTTCTGCCCCCTCCCCAGCTCCAGCTCCTCCCCTGGAGCTGAGCAGCCTCAAGGCCCTGCTGGTCTCTCTGTGAAACCCCGAGCACTGGCGCATGACTTGGGAGGCCCTTCCGGGCTCCACCCAAGTCCCATCTCTCCACTCCTGCTCCCAGCACAGCTGGATTCACACATCTGGAGCTTTCGGCAGCCTTGGCCTTCTCCGTGCTCTGTTCCTGGCCAGTCTACTCTGCTCCCAGTGACACTCTGCTGGAACTGATGCGGAGGGCGACGTCGATCCCGCCCTAGATTTGCACATCTGATGTCCATGCCCGGCCAGCAGTATCCACCAGAGCTCCCAGGCCTGCATGTGCCCCACGCATTTCACAGGCACGTCTCACTGCGGGGCCCACTCCACGCCGCGATGAGGGCGTTAACCTGAAAAGACTCACCCACGCCTCTCTCCCTGAACGCCAGAAATTTTAAGGCCTGAATTCTCGTTGTTCTGATGAAGTTTGCAAGAGTGAAAGGTGGGACCCCGGCTGCCTCCTAGTCTTGCAATCTGGCGAACAGCCTGTGCCACCTGGTGGTGACTCGGGGAGCTGCAAGCAGCCCAGCCGCATAGCAGTCCTGACCTGAGCTCCTACATTGTGCGCAGGGGGCAAAAGCAGCTTCATTTATTGTGGTGACAGAAACACAGGTGACCTTAGGGATGTCCTTCTGCAAGAAAAGGCGGCCCAATACTGTAGCCTGGCAGAAGGGATAGCTCGTCCTCAGAGTCTGCTGACATCCTGGTGCAGACCTGGAGAACTGCCAGGAGTAAGTCTCCGCTGGTTAAGCACCAGGTTGTGGCATTTCATTATAGCTGGGGAGCACTTGGATACATCTTGTTACACAGCAAAAACTAACTGATACACCCACAGGTTTCTGAAATGGTAACTAAGCAATCCAGCAGGGTCAGTGTAAGATGGTTGCTCTCCAAAAGCCCACTTCCTCTTCTTCCTGGAGAGATGGTCATATTCAGTGCGGCTCAGTAGCTCAACATGGCTTCCTGTGCTTAGCACTGGTGTGGCCTAGGCCAGCTCAGTAGAGATGGAGTGGAAGTGGCCTGTGCCACAGCTTGGAGGGAGCGACTACCTGCCTGCCTTCCTTCTTCCTGCCATGTGACAAGGAAGACATGACACAATTTGGAGGTCTAGTTGTCACCACAGCTTAGATATGCTTACCTGCTACAGAGACCCAATGAGATTTATCCTTTGATGTGTGGAGAAAGATTTTTGATTTTATCTCCGAGACCTAAAACCTGCAATGAGGTGGGAACGGAAGTAGTGCCCTGTTCTGCCTCCAAAGATTCCAGCGACATAAGCCTGCAGAGGGAAGGCATATGGAAGAGTCAGGGAGCAAGGTGGTCATGATGTCACGGAGCCCTGGAGCCCACCATCCCTGCTACAGACTACGCTGGACTTAGTTTCCACAAGCCAACAAGTTCTCCCTTTTGCTCCAGATAGTCTGGAAATGTTTCTAATAAGATGATTCCTAAAATGTTTGCCATTATGAAAGTAATACCTTTCTGTTTTTAAAAGATGTGTTTGGCTGTTACAGGATCTCACTGTACAGCTCGGACTCATGGTGATTGTCTTAGTTACTTTTTACTGGTTGCTGGGACAAATACCCAACACTCAAAAAGAAGGAAGGAAAGGTTTATTTAGCTCACAGTTGCTGGAGGTTTCAGTCCATATTCGGCCGGTCCAAGGCTGAGTGGAACAGGGCAGAGGGCATCCAGTTCATGGCGGCAGAACAACCAACTCACCGGAGCAGAGAGTAACAGCCCTTTAAAAAGTCTCTTTGTGCTCAGTCACTCTGACGTGGGCCCGTTGTGCCCTAGGGTGGAACCAATCACACTCCAGGATGGGCCCTTGAGCCCGCTCTAAGGAGGAGCCAATCATATCCTAGGCAGGCCCAGGTCATGCTCCAGGGAGGAACCAATTGTAACACATAATCCTAGTGGATCATGACTCATGTCTCAAATTCTAGTAGTCCCCGCCCCATGATTGCATGAGGCTTTGGGGGGACAACTAGACATAAACCATAACAGTGATCCTCCTGCTTTCAGCCTCCCCAGGGCTGGGATTACAGATGTGTGCACCACTATGCAGGGAACTCTGGCTGGCTCAACCTGCCCTGGGGGAGGGGCTGGCACAGCATGTAGTTCCTGGGATGGATCAAGATCCCTGTGCTTGCTTAAGCTTGCCTAAGCAGGCGCTTTAGTCTGCTGAGCTATCTCAGCAATCCTGAGAGTAATATCTTTCAGTCTGCTGCCATTCCCTCAGAAAATAAATGAATCATTCCCAAATGCTGGTGTTTCAAGTACTCAGCAGTAGTTTAGTTCACTGGTGACACACGTCCTAGCAGAAGGTTCTCATGAGGGCACTTTAAGGAGAGGACTTGGGGCAGCTGTTTTGGGAACATGACTCTGAGTCACAGACACAGGTTCGGAGCTCGCTAAGTACCATTTGTTCACACACTGAGGTGGGCTGGTCGAAAATCAACGATCAGAGGCTTATGCTGCCATTTGAAGGAGGCAGGGGCACCCATCCCGTGGCCCGGAGGTGCCCAGACTCTTTGGAAAGAGGCAGCAGGAGCTGGAAGCCACAGGGGACCAGGGAGGCTGGGACAGCAAAGGGAGTGAGATAACTTGCTTCCCAGTCTGTTCCATGCAGCAGCACATCTTTTGGAGAACAGAGCTGAGAAAATGTAAGTGTGGAACGAGCACCCACTGGGCCTCAGGGCTGATGGAGCCCAGGGTTGTTTCTGCTACAGGAGCCACTAACAGTCCATGCAGAAGTGACCCTGCTGCCCCTCTCTGTGTATCTCCACCAAGCCATGTCCTCTCTGCTGGAGACTAGAGGAATCAACTGGGGATGACTCAGAAAAACTGAAATGCCCTTGAAGAAGTTGAAAATAGCTGCTGGGACTCATAACCCATGACGAACTTGCCCTACAGCCCCAGCGTGATGTGTCTGGCTTTGGCATAACCCCTGCTCTGAAGGCTGAGTGGTGTTGGCAGGGAGCAGATGGGGCTGCCCGGTGTGGTCACTGCCCGCCAGGGCTCTCGGGACACTGTCCTTCTCAGAAGCGGTGACATCTGTAGCTTGAGTGTATGGGAGATGCTGCCCCAGGGGTCTCAGCTTTCCCTATCTCCAGGGACGGAAGTGGAGTGCTGGGTGCCTGGGACAGATCCTGACACATCCAGCAGGTCTGGGGCCCTGGATGCGGGACGGAGGAGTCGAGCAGGCAAGCGACCAACATGTGGGGCCCCCTCCCACAAGGGAGGGAGCCCCAGACAAGTCAAACATCCAGACCAGGCTGTTTCCAGGAAATGGGGGGTGGCAGGGCTGGAGGATGGGGTGGCCCCTTACCCCCTTGGCTCCCCCCAACATCTGCCCTGGGCATCTGCTCACCGGATTGCCTCCTGCAGTCCCTAATGGGTCTTCTGCATGGGACCACTGCTAGGGGCTGCCCCAGTCCCTAGGGTGCCCAGCCCCTTCTCCACCCTTGAACTTGGACTCCTGCACAGGCTGCCCTAGAAGGTGGACACCAGGCAAAGCCTGTGCCATCACTGCTTCTTGGGGCTAAATCCTGAGCCTGGATCAGTTCCCAGGCCTGGGCTCCCCCACCCGGGAAGATCACACAACCATTGCACACAGTAGGTGCAAAGTGAGTTCAGCGGCCATTAAACCCTCTGCCAACAGCTAAGGGCTCTTTCTGAGAGTGAGGCTCCTGGCCAGGCCTCCTGGCAAGCCCTGGGAAGAAGCTCCGCCCCCACCCCAGTGGGTGACGCTGGGCCAGGCCGGCCTCTGTCTCAGTCTCCCCATCTGTCTCTAAACTCTGGGTGGGAAGACTCCTAGCGAATGCTCGCGATCATGCTTCTCGCTGTGGTCTCTCTGAGGCGGCTTCGTGGTCTGCACGGCGAGCATCGGCGAGGCCTTGGGTGAAGCCATCTCCATTCCTGAGACAGCGAAGGCGCGCTGCAGCCCCACGCGGCGCCAGGCCGGCTTCGCTTGCGGTGGGCTCAGCGCGCTTCTCCGGAGCGTGGGAGGCGACGGCAGAGGCGGGGCGCGGCCTTGGCTGCAGTGCCGCAAGGAGCTCCAGGCTTGCGGAGAGAGGGCGGCAGGGCGGAAGTCCCGAGCCGGTGCTGGCTGGGCCCTGGCGCGTCCAAGACGCCTGCCCCTGACCCCAGTGGCCACAGCCTGGCGCCACCAGCGTGCACCGCATGGCTGCAGGGCTCCCCTCCACTCCACGCACGTTCGCGCGAGGTCCAGAAACTCGGCGCACACGCAAGCCGTCGGGAGTCCTTGCAGTGAGGCGGCGGCGGGAGTCGGGATCTGGAAAGGCTCAGGTGGGCTGGCAGGTGGCCTGGGGCGGCGGCTCCTTACCCGGAGCTGCAGTCCCGCCAATCTGGACAGCGCGCCGACTCCAGAGCCTGCAGTGTGCAGGGGTCGCATCGCCCTCTGCTGGCCCTGGCTCGGCCCTGCACCTCAGAGCGACCCTCAGGAGCCGGGACGTAGACCCTTGGCTCAGGTAGATGGGTTGAGCTTTTGCCAGATCCAGGCCTCTCACCGACCCCTTTGCCCCATGCTTCTCTTGTGGTTCTTCGAACCTCTCAGATCCTCGTCCCTGCTCCCACTGGTCTACCCACACGCCAATCATTCCGGACTCCACTTAAGCACCCCTTCCTCCAGGAAGCCTTCCTGGTCTGCCCTGGGGAGCCGTCCTCATCTGCTTCCCGCCCTCGCTGTTGCTGCGGGGACACCTGTCGCAGCGTCGGCCACACTGCGCAGTACTTATCTGTCCACCTGTCTCTACCTGCCAGAAACCGTGGTCTTCGTGAGAGTAGGGACAGCGTCCTCTGTGCCCTTAGCGCCCCGGCCCAAGGGGCAGGGCTGGGTGGGTGGATCCGCCCGGATGCCTGCTGGCGCAGCTCTGCAGGACCAGGCGAAGCACTGCTCCCAGGCTCTCCCCGGCACCCACGTTGCCGTTATTTTTTGCCTTTTCTTTTTTTTACTTTAATACAAACAGAGTCATACTAGACAAAAAATTCCGTACCTTATTTTTTCATAAAGCGATCTTGAGGCTAAATCGACAGCTGTGGGTTTATGTCACCCTTTCCAGTGACTCTAAAGTGTCCCCTCTCCGTACA
>PVKN010029592.1:0-12957 GCA_004027915.1 Capromys pilorides
ACCAATGTTTTTTATTAATTATCTAAAATACTTACTGCTTTAGGCTTGCAAAAATCTAAAATGTCTACCACATTTGCAGAAAAAAGTTTCCTGTTCTAGAGCCACATTATTTTGGAACTTTTTTTCTTTTATATCACAATGGCTGTCTTAGGGTCAAGCTATAATAAATCTGTGCTGTCCTGTTACATGTGTTATGAGCAGTCCTGACCCATATTATTTTTAGCAATAATGGAGATGTTGTGCACCATCTAATACAGTAGCCACTAACCGTGTGTGATCACCAAGATTTCGAAATGTGGTTAACGTGTCCAAGTAAGTAAAATTTTAGTTTATAGGGATTCAGGGTTAATTGTTTTTGCATTAGAAACCAGAGCACTGTGTTAAGAAAAGAAAGTGGTCAGGATAGTTTATCTGATGTCTTGGCTCTAGAGAACTCTTTTTTTTTTGGGAAAAGGGGCTTGATGAGGGAGCAGAAGGTAAGAACTGCAGACCTTCTGCCCCTCCTTTGGTTTTGGTCCAGCTCTCCTGGTCAATTGCTAACATTGTCTGTGTTGGGCTCAATTTAGACTGCATGCCCCACAGTGTCTACTCAGTTCTGCGCTTCCTCTTAGTGCATGCCAATGGCTTATGGTGAGTGCATGCCAATGGCTTATGGTTTTCCAAATGTGCTGGAACTATTTAAGCTTCTCATGAGCTCTTTCTATCCACCTGAGCATTTCATTCTGCAAAAATCTCCTCAGGATCAGTCACTGTCCTCACACAAATGGATGAGCTTTCCAGGGAGTGGTTATTGGGAACCCAGGGATCCGTTGGCTGTCATAGCTCTTAAAAGTCCTTGTGAACTCCCTTTGCACCATCCTACACAATTTCTAATAAAACATAACACTTTTCCTATACATTGTACATAATCTGCTTATACCTTGGGATTCATGGGGATTGGTCCTACGATTTCTGTGAAATTTTAGTTTTTATATATTATTTATTTGTGATATCCTTTTTATTTATTTATTTACTTCTTATGAGTTTAGTACAGGGTCTTATTACACAGATCCGACATAGCAATTCTCCTGTTTTCAGCCTCCCGAGCACTGGGATTACAGGCACGGACCACCATGGGCTGGGGCCGGCAAGGTGCTGCATCCTTTTTATTTAACAAGCATATAACACTGTCACATCTTCCCCAGATTTCTTAGCATTATTCTCAGATGTGATGGTTTATACCTACCTCACATGAGACCTACTGACTCAATACTAACACTTCAATTTATGAGCAAAAATAATTTGTTTGGAAAGAAACAGTGATTTGGTTTTGACCATAGAGCCAGAAATTATAAAACTAAAAACTCAAACTCACATTGACAGACTTTTAGTCCAGTCATTTTATTTTATACCTTATAAATAGAAGGAGATTTTGTAGGCAGAACTATCTGACAGTCTATCTCTCGATAGGGTCTAGTAATCCCTTCTCTGTGGTAACTCTTCTGCCCCTGTTGCTTCCTCAGACTGATACTGCCACCTGGGTGCTACCTTCTGTTGTCTCCAAGTGAGAGAACAGAAGTAGGGCAGAAGAGACAGGGACACAAGGATCCAGGCCAGGTCTGAGCTTAAAAAATTGTGACAGAAAGGTAGTTTTAATGATTCATGGGAAGGTTCTGGTCTTTCCCTCTTACTGCCTACACAACTCTAGGAATGGCTGATTCCCTTTTGGTGTGAAAAATGTATTTTTTGAAGATGCCCAAGCAGCCCTGAATCTTGTAATCCTCTTATGTCATGGTTTAGAGTTAAAATGTCCCCTGGAATATGATGGAATCATGGGGTCGTCCTTGGAGGACCCTTAGGATGTCCTCTGGTGGGGTCGTCATCAGTGAACAACATCACAGCTGAATTTGGCAGCAGAGTGCGCTGTTACGGGAGGGGGACCCGGCGGGGCCAGGTTGCTGGGGACAGCACCCAAGGGTGTGTTCTTGCTGCCAGCCCCTCACTTTTCTTTCTGATTTCTGGCTGCCATGCCTTGAATATCATTTCTTCCACCATGTTCCTCTGCCCCTGTGCTTCTGCTTTTGGTCCTGCTAACCATGTGCTCAAATTAGGGGTCAGAATAAATCTTCCACCCATTAACTTGTGTTACCTAGTATCTGTCCCAGAGATAGGGAAGTGATTAAGCCATTCTGCCTCACAATGACCCTATACAGGCGAGACTTTGGGCGTACAATGCAGCATCCACAGGGAACACAGGAAAACAGATATAGTAGTTCCCAGGATAGCACCTGGGCCACACATGTTGTCTAATAGCCATTACCTCCTTTTCCCTTGAATTTCCTCCATCTTGTACAGTATAAAACACACCAGAGCTCCTGCATAGCTGCTCCATCCCGAGATAAAAGTAGAAAAATAAGCTAGAGCTTATGCATCTGACAGAAATATCTATGGGAGCCTCAAGACTCATCAAATAGAGAAGAAAAGAGCATCAGAAAGATGAGAACCCCACATCTCTCTTTTCTCAAAGGTTTTTTAGCTCAGCCATCTGAGTCAGGGGCTCTGCTGGATCCAGCTTACCTGTCCATGTGATATAGCCCTACTGGTCCCCAGGTTTGGTTACATGGTCTCTTAGTTACTCTTCTTTCATTTCTGGGACAAATACCCGACAACCAAAACAAAAGAAAGAAAGGTATATTTAGCTCACAGTTACTGGAGGTTTCAGTCTATATTCAGGGCAGAGGGGCACATGGCAGAGAGTAGCAGTTCATGGCAGTGGGACAGTGGAATAGCAACAGAGGCAATAGAGAGAGTCTGTCTCTCTGTCTCTCTTATGTTACAGTCAGGCTCTCTGTCTCAGCCTGTCCACTTCAGGCCATACACATCACCCTAGCAGTACTCAGACCCACAATCCCACCAGTACTAAGACACATAATCCCAGTGGATCATGAGTCAGTCTCAAACTCTAGAGGTCCCTGCCCCATGATTGCATGAAGCTTGGAGGGGGGGGGGGCGGGCAACTAGACACAAATCATAAAACATGGACAGTGCACCCCTTACTGACCTCAAGGTCTTCAGATATTCAGGCTGCCAGAAGTTAGTATCACCAGTAGTCCCTGGAAAGTAGCTGAGTACCTGAAAATTAATGCATTGGAAAAGGAAACAAAAGGCATGTGAAAATCATGGTGGCATAAAAGAGGGTGACATAGTAAGAGTGTGGGAAACCCTGCCCACAAGTATAATCTCAGTCATTTCTATAGCATCCAAAGTAAACTGACAGCTACTTCTGTACAGACAGATGTTCCAGTTGGAGTTATGGATCCTACGTGAAGGGTCAGCCGTCACTATGACAACAAGCCCCTTTATGTTTCTGAATCTGCATTATGATTAACTGTCATGTGAAATAAGATACCGAGACTGATATCATCATCGTCAGACCCTCTAACCCTGGCTGCTTGAGATTTTTTGGTGGCAGGAAGCACAGTTGTCAGCACCAGTCAAATGTGTCCACAGATCAGGCCAAGAGTTCACATAGACGGACAGTGTCTCATTAAGGTAACTGAGCTCTAATTAGCGCTCTACACTCAGCACAAGACAGAGAGTAGGCTCTGCAGAAAGAACTGTGTTTGTTGAGAGCTGATAGAATCAGGAAGATGTAAACTGGTTTAATCCGCCCGGCCTGAGAAACCACCTACAGCCAGGTGCACCAGTGTGTGTTTAAGCCAAGGTAATAGGATGGTAATGGGTTTATTTCACCTTCATCAATGGAAGAGTCAAGGTACCAATGGCGTCTTAGTCTATTTTAAGTTGTTACAACAGAATACCTGAGACAGGTTAGTTTTCAAAGAAAAAAGTGTAGCTGTCACAGTTCTGGGGGTGGCAAGTCCAGAATCCTGATTTAGTGTTTGGTGAGGTCCTTCTGGCTGTGTGTTAACACGGCAAAAAGCACCTGCTGGAGGAGGGTACACACAGTCCGTGGGAGTGGGAGAGAGCTGAGAAGCCAGTGTGCCTTTCCAGCTCACCCCTCCTGCTGCTAATGCCCTTACTCTTCCAGGAGGACAGTATCCACTTGCATAACTACCTCTTAAAAGCCTACCTCCGGTTACCATCATAGTGATGATTAAATGTCAATACGTGTTTTCTTTTCTTTTATAGGGGCTGTCAGGGAGGGATGGCCAAATAGTGTCACAAATATACCCTCTCCCCCGACTATGGTCTTACTGGAAAATTGCAGCAAAGCAAAGAAACCCTAAAGCAGAGGTGAAGAAGTACATGTTATCTATCTCCATTTGGAAGATGATGAAGTTGCAGATCAAGGAAGATCAGAAATGCTTCTGATAGTGCACTTCAGACATCCACCCTGAACGTTGGGAGAGGTAAAGAGAAGAAAGAGTAACCAGGAATGTGCTAAGTACTGCAATTCCCCTGAATCTCCGACCCAACTCTGCCTCTCCTCTGGGACACACAGTACTGAAAATATGGGGCGTAGGATGAGAGCGCAGGTGGGAGGAGCTAGAGGCAGCTCTCCCTACACAGTGACAGACTGCTCCAGATCTGCAGCAGGGCTGACTGTGCCAAGACCAAAAGGTCCTTCAGCCCTGCTCTTCATTTTGCACAGGAAAAGACAGTTTGACTGGTTATGTTTCAATAGTCATTTGATAATGATAGGAGGGGGAAGCGGATCCCCAACATCAGGGTGCTTTCCCTCCATGATGTGGTCTTCCGAGGGTGTTTGGGTTTTCTCATCCCAAGTCTCTGTCCCAAGGAATCTTTCACTAGAATCCCTCTGAGTGATATTTCAGTGTTTAGGTGAGAAAAAATCCATTCAGAATCATCTATTTAACTTCTTTCCAACATTAGCTATGTAAACACTTTGGCTATATGTTTGATCTCTTCTATCTAACTTGACTGTGAAAATAAACATGCTGCACACCAACCAGGAGGCGGCAGAAGTCCTCAACATCACCCCTTCCATCCTGTTTCGAGTCTGATGTTCTGACAATACTGATGTCGTACTCCATGAGTTGCCCTGGTGGGGACTCTCAGTCACCGTCAAATGCTTTCAGATAGAGACCATCGCAGAGAAATTGTAACTTGCCTCCTCTTACAACTACCTGCCACTTTGATAGACTTTCCAGATATGCACTGGAAATAAATGACCTTCTGTTTCATTAGTGTTTAGGTTTCTTTGCTCATTTCCTTTTCAGTAACTATTTACTGGGGAAATATGCAGCAAAGACATTAGGTTACTTTCCTTTAATAAACTTGATAAAGATCAGAGTAGACAGGGTAATAAAGCTGTGTAACTGGTCTTGCTCTGTTCTTGGGTTTATGAATTTTCTTCATCCAGAAAGAGAAACTAGACATAGACACCATTCCTGATGTTAATTTGATCCTGAAAAAGCTATTTAAGGTTTCTTAGGCTTAATATATTTATCTTTTAATTGGGGGCTAATAAAAATTATATACCTTGAGTAAAGGTTAGGCAGAATAGATGAGATCGCATTCATCAAAAGCCATTGTCAGGCAGGAGAGGTAGATCATTACTGTAATTCCAGCTACTTGGGAGACTGAAGCAGGAGGATCACAAGTTAGCGGTTACCCTGGATAACTTAGCAAGATTCAGTCTCAAAATAAAGATCTGAGGACATAGTTTGGTGGTGGAGCCCTAGCATAGAATGCCTGGATTTGATTCATGGTACTGCAATGGGGTGAAGTGTCAACAGTGAGATGAATGGTAAGTGACAAGCAGCTGCCTTTGTGCAGTTCCATGTGCTGAGTAATAGACATGTGTCAGGCATTGGCACAGATGTGCTGGCAATATAGGAAAACTACAACTCCCAACCTACGGACATCAGAAGTTTGTGGTCTGACAACAATGAGAATAAACCCATACACTAAGGGGGTTAAGAGAGTTTTATTGCAAATTAGGAAAAGAAGAAGAGCTCCTGGATTTCCAGGAGGGACTCCAAGTGTATGGACCCCGAGACTCTCTGTCAGGAGTAATTATCAAGCGAAGTTACAACCTGAATACAATGTGAGTCAAGCGACATCAACCTTTGGGTTGTTGGTACAGTCACTAAGGTAATATTGCTCTAATAGGAAACCACGTCATGGAGCAAGGGTATAATAGAAAGAACAAAGACATTTGGGCAGCAGAGGGAAGTATGGATTTGTGTGTTATGTCACTCCACATCTGGAGCCACCAGATTAGGTGGCAGTTATTGTATACAGTATTTGTAGTCTCAAATTGCTGTTTATCTCTAGGGAGACATAAGCACTGCTTTTTCATCTTGAGATTTGGCTCTCCTAAGGTTTACCTCTAGCCATAATTCTGAGAGCTCTGTCTTTTGTGCTGATGCCTTTCCTGGCCCAGTTTCCCTCTGACCATATGTGAACAGCGATCTATCTTAGCTGTCTATAGTAGTGGGGTTTTGAAAATCAGTATTGGCATTAAATCAATAATCAATATTATAGGAAAACCTGTGCTGTGTCATCCTATAACTCAATGGTGTCCCAAATTTTCTGAGCAAGGAGATTATGGGGCCACAGAGGAAAGTGATTGATGATGTATAGTGTGCCTGAGGAGAGTCACCCAGAGAGAAAAAAATTCTCTCAGGCTTTCTAAGACAGCAAATTGATCAAGCAATGGCTGTGGCTCATCCAGATGACTGATACTAGCAAAAGATTTACATGGTGCTGTAAATGGTTTCAGGGTAAATCCCAAGGGGATTTGAATGACCTTGTCGGATATAAAAGTTACATTTTTAGTTATATAGGTCTTGCTTTAACTTGATCTTAACCATTTAGCAAAAAAGTATAACCATGAGGTGTAAAAAGTAATGCCATATTAATATGCTTAGTTGTAAAAGGCTCAAGCCAATAACTTCTGACAATTTTCAGTTCTGCTGACGATTCACTACTATTGTGGACTATTGGACCATGTTGGGTTATTTTGCTGAATTCAAGTATCTACAGTCTTTAGAATATCTTCAAGTATGAAAACATCCTTTAAAGACTTCTCCAAATACAGCTTCTCTAACTGCAGTGGAACACCCATCTCTAACAAGACAAAATGAAAAAGGGGGATATGTTGGGAGCCACGAAACTAGGAAGTCGATCAAATATGTGTAGGTGGGACTTGGCCCAGTGCCTGAAGAAAACAAGCTACCTGACTCCTGAGAGGAACATCCAGTCTGGTTAAGGTTATCTATCAGTTGCTAGGCAATCTAGTGTCATGTGTATTTAACTTCACAAAAGTGTAAATAAAGGACCATTTTGTTGTGAAAGAAAAGACAAAAAAGTAACATATATATGAGAATTAGGATATACAGTTACTTTCTCTTAGTTCACTGAGAATAAAAGTTTGTACTAATATTATTTAGGTAAGATATCATGTCTGCATCTTGTACTCTGAACAACCATAAAGACAACAATATGCAATGTATTAATTGTTGTAACCATACTACTCACCTGTTTTGAAACTGTTTCATTGCTATGTATCTTTTTTCTCATTAAAATGAGTAAAAAAATCAATATTAATAGCTATAATTCTTTCCATGAGTAAATTTTTTTCAATTATTCATGTATTTATTTGGTACAGGGTCTCACTATTCAGCTTGAACTTGTAGTGATCCTCATGTCTCAGCCTTCCCAGCACTAGGATTACAGACGTGTGCCAAGATGCCCAGTTTTGGGGTGGCACAGTGCACCCAGGGTCTGGGGCCAGCATGGTATGTTGTGCTGAGGATCAAGCCTGGGTCCTCATGTTTATCAGGCAGGTGCTTAGACTGCAGAACTATCTTTGCAGCCTCTCCACTTCTTATCATCCACTTAATGCACCAGGTCCTGCACTAGGCAAAGAGCAGTACTTAGCCTCAATTTGCTTGCCTTTTAAGGAAGGCAAAACTACTTGTGTTGTGACTAGCACTATGAAAGGTTAGGAACAGGGTAGCAGGGACCAACCTTGGCTTGAGCCCTCACAGAGTGCTTCTACATCAGTGTGGCATGAGACCAATGGATGACGGTAGCATTTGAAAAAGACAACAACTGTGCAAAGACCTGTATAGTTTCTTGACTTTTATGTGTCTGAAGGCAATTTCATTTTGGCCGACATTTCTGGATGTAGAGGTGAAGGCTGATCTCTGTAACCCAGTCTGCTCCCTGCTAGCTTATATCACTTTTGAAGAGAAGTCTGCTGCCTTTTATATCTTTTTTAATATCTATACTCCTTGGCTGCAAAAATCTAATTTTTTTCTGTGGTTTTCATGTATTTGATAATGATTTATGTGTATTCAACATTCTGCTTGGTGTTCATTGATAGTCTGCAGTCTTTGAACTGACAATATCCATCAAATTTAGAAAAGAACCACAGATATTCTTCCTTCAAATATTTTCTGTATATTTTTAATATTTTTCTTCTCTTTCTAAAAATCCAATTTATGTGTTAGACAATAGTACATTATCACAGTCACTGAGGCCTTGACCACTTATTTTAGTCTTTCTTCCCTAAAAGCATTATATTTTGGATAGTTTCTCTGCTTATGTGTTTAAGTTCACTGATTTTTTTTCTGCAGTATCTAAAGTGTTACAAATCCCATCTGGTATCTTTTTTCATTTTTGGCACATTTTTTCATCTTTACAAATTGCATTTAGTTGTTTGAAAATCTTCCATTTATCCCTTGTTATGTTTATAACCTACTTTTCATCATTATGAATATTTATAACATTTGAGGTTTTCTATATATTATTCCATACCACTTTCATAAGTCAACCATCCAGACAACCCAGACATGTGATAAACCAATCTTCTCTGTGTTTCTTATCTAAATTGACTCATAGTTACTAGCATAAATCACCATTCTTCCTCTTGCCGTGTTTTCTTGGTGAAGTAGGGACAATTCCAGAACCTCAGCATGTGTGAGGGGGTCCTGGAATGTCTCCACATGAGTACCACCCTCCAGGAATACTACACTGTCAGTGAGAGTCAGAGGAAGAGTTGGATGATATGGGAAAAGTGTGGGCAAAGGAGAAAAATACGACCTTGGGGTTCAAGGATTTACTTCTGGAATGTAACAGTTCAGTTCACCTTGTAAAGAATATTATCCCTAAAATGGACCTTAAGGAAGTAGAAAAATATAGTTGAGGAAAGTTAATGGGAGGGTGTTCTTGATTAAAGAAGAGTATAAGAAAATATGCAGAAACACAGCTGATGTTGATTCAGGGAACACACACACACATACACACGTACAGTGACTTGACCTTTTAAGTTAAATGCAATGATAATACTCAGCAAAACTTCTGAGAAAAGAGTTAGGGTTGGCACTGCCAAGGCTTTGGTTTGACAACCTGAGTCTGAACTTGGCACTTAAGACTTGAAGGACTTTTCAAGATCTTCCGTTAACATGGCTGATCCCAATGAGAACAACTTCCTAATAGGGAAGAAAAGGAAAACAAAATATTCTTTCAGTCAAATGGCCATTTTTTCTGCAAAATCATAAGGAATCTCTGCTTTCCAGAGGCTATGTATATGCTCAGTGTGAAAGCAGCTTAACCCATAACTGTACTTATTTCTGTATAACAATCTATCTCATATATTTCCTTTAGATCTTAATTGCATAGCTGCCAAAAATTATCGAGTGAGAATTATCAGTCTCATAATAAAGATGAGAAAACTGAGATTCAGAATAGCTTTTTTGGTGCAACATCAAATGACTGAATCTAAATGTATATCCTGCATATTGATAACCCAGGTTAGGATTGCCTTGTACAATTTCATTTGGTTTTCGGTTCTGAAAATGAAAAACTAAAATGATAGGCTGACTTTCAAAATTTGCAAAGCTTCTTTCAATCATAGGGCAAAAAAAGCCGAAACAAAACAAAACAAACTATTTCTCTCTATTTATTTACTTATTTATTTGTTTTTATGCATTCAGTACAAGGTCTGAAGGGTCTACAGGGTCTCGCTACATAGATCTGACTTATAGTATGTTTTCAGCCTCCCAAGCACTGGGATTACAGGTGCGTGCCACCACACCTAGTCTGAATCGCCATCTCAGCATGCCCCAGGGGTGGGTCTGGCATGGCAAGCTAGGTCTCTCTCTCTCTCTCTCTCTCTCTCTCTCTCTCTCTCTCTAATGTATTTGATACACGGTCTCACTACCCAGCTAGGACTCACAGTGATCCTCCTGTTTTAGGCTTCCCCAGTGCTGGGATTACAGGTGTGTGCCACCAAACCCAGTCTTGGTGACCGGCTCAACATGCCTGGAGGCAGGGCCAGCGTGGAATGTGGAATCTGGGATTGAACGCCAGTCCTTGTGCTTGCCTAAGCAGGCACTTAGTCCGCTGAAGTATCTCGCCAGCTCTAAAACCTATTTCATATATTCTCCCTCTGCAGGAAAAGTTATCCGAACATAAGGGGAATTATTTATTGGGAAGGCAGTCTTAATCTTCATGGCCCGAAATCTTGCTATTTATGTTCCCATGCACCAAGAGTTGAGTGAAACATTGACTTAAGGCAGTGCACTGTGGTTCTTTAACCCGACATTACTCCTCTATCTAAAAAAGATCCCTACCTCCAAAAATGGTGTCAAAACATTTTCTTTTGTGGTGGATAGAAGAAAAGAAGAGAAGATGAAAAGTATCAGGAAGACAGAAATAAGTCTTGGCTTGGCTAACCTAGTACAGTCATCTGCTACCACTTGTGTCTAGATGTGTCCCCAGTGTGCCACGCATCATAGGTAGGGCTTTTTGGAGTATGGGGTATAGGATGGTGGGATTAACGACATGATGCTAGGATCAAGGGGGCAATGCTATGACTAAAGGTGCACCCCCAGGTATGAATTCTACCTGGCGTAAGGTTGAACAGAAAGTAAGAGACAGAAAGAGGGTCGCTGACACAGGCTGCTGCTGCTGCTGCTTACCGGCCTCCCATTGCTTGTCGTGGGCTGTTTCTCCTCTGTGGAGCCCCTGTGAGTTGATAGTCTGCCTTGGGAACAGCCAGCTAGGGACTGATGTCTCTGCAAACTGTGAGCTGAGGCAAACTTTCCTTCTTCAGTTATGAGTGTTAGGTATTTTGACTGAACAAAGAGAAAAATAACTAAAGCAACATCTAATCTTGAAGGAAATCATCAGATTTGGGCTACCCAGGCAGTTTGCTTTTATGTTCACACCTGTGGCCAGAACACTTAAACTCAGGATTTTATAAATATAAAGGGAGATTTGAACAAAACTGTCATGTTGTCCCCCCAAAGGTCTCATGTGTTTAGAGGTGGGAACTGTTCAGAAGTGGTGGCCAGTGGAACTGTAACCTGGAAGAGAATGTTCCTAACGCTGGCTCCCCCTCCTCCTCTTCTCTTCTCGGCTTCCATAGGCTATGCAGGCTTCCCCTTCCCCCATGCCTATCCTGCCCTGGTGCCAGATAACCTTGTCCTGAAGCCCTGGAACCTGCGACCTAGATAAACCATTCTTCTTCTAAGTTGCATGTGTTGAGGATTTGCCTCAGGATGGGAGCATGACTAATGTGAGGATGGACTAAAGACTCAAAGAAATGAAAACTATTTACTTTCTTTTATATGGATCCCAGAAATGCAAGTTTGGATAAAGCATAATTCTGGAACATGTGTTTTATTCCCTCTTCCCCAAGAAATGAATAATAGTTTGGATAAGAAAATAGCTTGGCTAGGAGAATAACAAGACCTGGCTGCTTCTGGAACGATTTGTGCTGCACTGGTCTTTCTGGTGTCTCCCACCAGTGCAGTAATGAAATGATCAAGTTCTGCCCAAAGTGCAGACCTGTTTGGAGAACCCAAAGCATCCTAAGTGACCCATTCGCACAACAAGGAGTAGTCCTTACGGGCTTTGATCTCTCTCATTTTTATTTTGTAAACTCCATGGCAATGATGAATTTTTTACCTGGGGATAATCTCCCAATAGTGATTTCAGAGCATTGTGATTCTATGTCCCTCCGCCCTTAAAACTACACATGCCGTGAGCTCTGCCCAGCTGCTGCTTCCAAAGGGCCACAATGCTCACCATTTTAGCAGAAAGCATGGCTTGATATATCTCGGCTAAATATCTGTCCTTCGTCAGGCTGTCCTACAGTCCACCATGCCACTTCTGCCTCCTAGAGTCCTCCCTGACTGAAGCACTCTGTAGCACGTGCAACCTCATGTGGCCCAGGGCATCACAGAGCATCCCTAATTTGGACAGTCTCCATTTGCATAGAAGTGAATGACAGAGATATTAAAATTTTTTCTAAGATTTCATAATTTCTAATGAGTGAAACAGTAAATTTAGATTGCCTTGGTCCAAATCCAAAATAATGATTATTTCCTTTGCATTTCAGGAAGGGGTGACCCCTGAAGAGATAGTTGGAGCCAACTGTGGTACAGTAGAACATATGCTGGACAGAGCACCAGGAAGCTGAGCCATCAAATCTTGTTCAGAAATTCACTAGTTTATCCAGGCATGGTGACATGTACTCTGGCAGGAAGAAGATCGCAAGTTTGAGCCTATCCTGGGCAATTTACATGCTAAACAATTCCCAATCTCAAAATACAAACAGATAGATAAATATATACATGCATACATACCCTGGCTTTAATCCTCAGAGGAGAGTGAGAGAGAGACAGAGACAAAGACAAAGAGACAGAGAGACAGAGATAGGCAGAGAGGTACAGAGATAGTATTTTTATAACTTTGCCATTAGATTTCCATTCTAAGTCAATTAAAATATTTTAATTAAAATATTCATAAAATGTAAATTGTATTTGTGCCCTGAGACTGAACATAACAATGATATAATGTGTAGAATGCAAGTATAGCTTGTAACATATGTACAAGAGAGTAGTTTTATAATTCAAAGTAATACTACGGTTAGTGTTATTACCATTATTGCCCTTTCCAGGGTAATGATAATATTTTTCATTTGTATGTAAATAAATAATTTTTAAAGATTAGCTGTGATATGAGGGAAGAAAT
>PVKN010029593.1:0-12961 GCA_004027915.1 Capromys pilorides
AGACCTGCCTCCCCCCGGCCGAGCCTGCTGCGGGCTCAGAGCCCCCTGCCCAGGTCTGGAAAGCAGTTCCTTATCCAAGAGGTGAAGGAAGCTGGGGCATCAGCGAGCCCCACCCCTCACATAGACACCCTGGTTTCCAGCTGCATGCAATGGTCCCCTCGCTCCTGGAGTTAGGCCAATGGTGGCGGTGGTGGTGGTGGCCCACTCCATAAAGTACATTTAGGAAAGGCAAACCCTTGCCAGACAGGAACCCTGGTCTTGCTGGGCTTTGCCACTGACCTGCAGAAATGAGTGGCCACACAGAGAAGACAGCACATGTCCTCAAGTGCCAGGGTGGACAGCAGTGAGGTGGCAGCCGGTGGCAGGAGGGGACACTGGTGGCCCAGATTGAGAAAAGTCTGAAGGGCTGTATGGGAGTCCGTGGAGTCAAAGGCAGGGCTGGGCAGTGAGCGAGAGGCCACAGTGGGCAGAGAGGGCACAGGCCCCAACCACATAGAGGGCACAGCCCGGCCCAGGGGAAGCAGGAAGCAGGCTCTGACAGCCACAGCCAAACGGCCAAACCAGTGCTGGCCACCGGCTGCCCCCAGGGGCTTGGGGCCGCACACACTTCCCGCCCTGGCCATGCATCCTCCCTCTTGGCTTCTATGGTTTTGAAAGAAGAGGATGAGGCTAGAGAGGAAGTGGCTAACTGCTCAGAAAGGGCTGCAGCGGGGTGAGAAATCTGCAGCAGTACTGGAAGGAGGGCGGGGGCCAGCCGCGTGCCCAATGGGGCCAGCTCAGCTCAGGGACACAGAGGCTTGGGGTGGAAGGGAGGGGACACAGAGGGCCACACCCTGCGCTCACGCTGTCCAGCATGCGACGAGCCTGTTGCCTTCCCTGCACACACAGCAGACAGTGACAGCCCCGGCCTTCTCCCAGGCTACTGGGAAGAGTCAGAGACGCAACGTTGTCTTTTTGAGGCAGGCCCTCCCTGTGTTGCCTCACCTGGCTGGGAGCTCGCTGCAGTCCTCCCGTCTCAGCCTCAAACGCAGGGACTACAGGTGTGCACCACCGAGCCCGCCTTGAATGATTGTTAATGTAGAAATGTTTCCTCTTCTGCAGACCCAGACCTATGTTGTCTCTATATTTCTCTTTAAGAAGATGAAGGCCTACGCAAGCAGTCACTTTTTGAATCTCTGCCTGAGTTGTCCCTTCCTTCTTCATGGAGAAGTCAAGGCTCAGGGGCTCCGTCCTTTGCTTGAGGTCTCCAACAAAGGGGATGCAGAAGGGCAGCCCTGTTCCCTCTAACTCTTGCCTCAGGGACCCGCATGTGTGGCACACACTGCACCACAGCCATGGACCAGCAAGACGTAGGGGCCCTGGTGTCAGGGAAAAGGGATCCTACTGGGGATGCAGGGGCTGCTGGAAGCCTTTGGGGTCCTGGGAAGCCAGACAGGGAGAACAGAGTCAGGGGTGAGAGAGGAGGCAGTGGGGGTCGGGAGATCACCCCACGGCTCCCACAGTGCTCCTTGCCATGGCGGAGCCTCTCTCTGCACAGACAGGACGCTGAGGCTCAGGAGCACCAGATTGGCTGCTTCTCACAGTAGATGGCCTGAGTGCCCGAGGCCTTGCCCCTGATCTAGTGGTTGATTCTGCTGCGTACTCCTTGGTGAGCCACTAGGTGCTGGCCCAGGACGACCCTGGCATCTCTGTCCCTCACAGAAGGAGATTCAAGGCTGGGCCATGCTGAAGCACTGCGTCTTCACGCTGTGGACCCAGGAGCTCCCCGGGCAGTCTTCTGAGGGCTGCAGGACCCTCAACAAGCTCGGGGTGCTCAGCCGTGGGCATCTGTCCTTGGCGACTGGGGCAGAGGCATCTCCTTTCCAGAGCATGGTGGCGCTGAGGATCTGAAAACCACCTCAGAGCCTGCTTCTTTAGTTAAGCCTCTCTCTGGAAGACACTGTCGGGTTGGTGGCCCCCAGGGACACTCAGGACAGCTCTGAAGGGCAGCGGGCTATGTGGCCAGGGCTACTTGGCTAAACTCACCCTCAGCCTGGCTCTCGATTGGGAGTGAGCCCCGCCCCCACAGGGACACTGCTTGCGGAACCTTAGGCTCTGCACCCTCCCAGCCCAGGCTGTGTTGAAACTCTGTAGAGTTTAGGGGAAATCTTTGCTGGGTCAGAGCCTGCGCTGTGTTCCCTCTGGGAGTTTCCAGGTCTGTGTGGGCTCAGAGTCAATGTATTTGTTGGAAAAGTTTTCAAGCTGGTCGGAGGCCAAGCTCCCTGGACCCCACCAAGGTGGCTGGGGAGAAAACGCCAAGGTGACCCTTGTGTGAGAGGAAGAGAAATAACCTCTGTCCAATTGTCTTGGGAGCAGAGGCTGGCATGCGGGAAGAGGGAGAGGCCAGCATTTGTCACAAGGCCAGTGTCTACAGGGCTTTGACTGTCACCTAGCATGGCTCTCACCCTGGAAGCAGCATACATTACGTCTATTGTGGAGAAGAAATAAACTCAGCTGGCAAATGTCACCCTGTGAGCCAGAGCTGAGGCAGCCTCCTCTCTCCAAAGCCAGCCCTCCATTCTAGAAATGAGCTGTTTAGGGTTAAGTCCCGACCCCCACAAAGGATTCTCCTGTGTGGCTCTGGAGGGCTCAGTTTCCTGTGCATTGAAGAATAGTGGGCCAGAGCTGCCACATAGCACCAGGCTCCTGTAAATCTGAAGTGGGTTCACAGGAGAATGCTTTGAACGACGGTCTGACATGATTAATGGCGTGACTTGATTGGAAAAGTGCTCTGTCTCTAGGAAATGATAGAGCAGCTCTCGGGGAGAGGAGAGATCCGCCACTGGGCCCCACCGGGAAACAGCACAGCGCTTCCAGGAAGAGGCATGTCACAGAAGAGGAAACAGAAAGAGCTGCTCGGGAGCTGGTGCGGGGCCGCCGCGTGACCTGTGCAGGCGCTTCAGGCACTTCCTCTCTGCCCATCTCACAGTCCATCACCTCCAGGCTGGCCGACTCAGAGCCGTCCAGCTGCAGAGACCCGTGACGAGGGGCCCACGGCAAGCAGAGCCGGCTCTGGGCGCCCTCACCTTGCTCGGCAGCCCTGTGGTTTCCTGAGCAAGGCCTCTGCCCTGACCTGCGGTCGGTGCTCCCAAGCGCTGGTCAGCCTCTGTGTGCTTGTTTCTTGTGTCTCCCTGGTGCGTCAGTTCTGGAGCTGGAGAACAGGCGTGGGGATGATGGAACGGGTGAAAGGGAAAGTGTGACCACAGTGGCAAAGAGCGTCAAGAAAGCCCGCGGCACCTGATGGGGCAGGTGGAGCTCTGACCTTGGCCGGGGGCCTCCAGGGGTAGTTCGCTGGGATCTAAAGGAAGTCGCCCAGGTCAAGGAGGGGAGCACAAGTGCTACAGAGAGAGCCGCTCATGCAAAGGCCTGGGGATGAAGGGTATGTGGGCTACATGTGGAGTTGAGTGAGTCTCAGGTCCAGAGCACAGAGGGAGAGGGAGGGAAGGGGGAAAACCGTCAGGATGAGACTGAAGAGGCCAGCAGGGGCAGGGCAAGCAGGTTGGAGGTGGGCGCGTAGCTGCGGCCCGTGTGCTCAGGGACGGAGGGGTGCTCAGCTCGGAAGTGAGGCTCTTAGTAAACCTGTTTAGGTTATGGTGAATGCACTGGTGGGCGTCACCCCGCAAAGGGACAATGATGAACTTGCTGATCAGCTCTGCGTGACAGCCAGTGGCTATAGAAATAAGGAGGGAAGGCACATGGGTCTCTCGGGATCCCCAGAGTGGGCACCATTATCTACAGGCACAGGAGGCCCGGTGCAGGCTGCAGCGCCACTCCAACTCAGCCAGGGCGGAGCCGCCTCCACAGAGGCGCCCAGCTCAGGTTTGAGTCCCAACTCTGTACCTGAGGCTGGGAGGATTCTAGGAATTCAGGGGTCTCACGTGCCCACCTGATGGTGTCTGTGGTAACATACCTTCTCCACACATGAGCAGTGCAGAGAACACTTACAGAATCCGCGAAGTTGGAAAACCGTGCAGGGTGCAGGGATAATTAGAGCTACCAGGGTCTCCCCCTTCCTAACAGAGCCCCACCATTTCCTGTGTGCCTCGAGGAGGCCTGGAGATGCATCAGGACCTGCAGGCTTGAGGTGATTTCCTGGAAACCCCACAGCACCAGACACGGCATCTTCTTTCTGTCAGACAGCCGGGTAAAGGGTTAACACTCCCCAAGCCTTTCCTGGAGGACAGGTAGAGTGCATGACTGAGGAATATAAGGTACAAAATAGGAAGGAACAAGAAATTCTATAACGGGAGGGAACCTGCAAGTACAGGTCGATTTCAGTATCTAGGCTTGTGGAAGCTCCTAGGGATTGGGGAAACCTATTCAAGTTACCTTCGAAGAGTGTGTAGTAAAAATGTACTCAAGTAGGTTTTTATTTTCAAAATAAGATCTGGTTTTCAAAACAGTAAATCTGTCTTGTGCTTGGACCAAATCACTAGGAGAATTTCTAAATCTTAGCGACCCAGGTTTTATTTACTATCTGAGGTATTTGTGCCGACTTTGATTTTAGGAGTAAGTGTTGTTGGAAGTCACTGCAGATAGCTCAGAGGGGGAAACTGAGGCTCGAAGTGATTGAATCAGTTGTCTAAATGCCCAGTTAGAGAGTGGCAAGCTAGGCACTGGAGGGAAGAAGAAAAAGGAGGAGGAGGAAGAGAGGGGAAAGAAGAGTAGGGGGGGCAGGAGGATGAGAGGGGAAACGGAGCAGAGAGAAAAGATGGAAAGGGGGGAGGGAGGTGGGTGGGGTGGGGGCAATCCCTGCCTCCAGGGCCTTTCCAGAACAAAGGACACAGGAAAGGTGCGCCCTGTTCCAAAGAGGACCACATCAGGAGAAAATCCCCCAGCAACAGGACTTGTTCTCGGCCAGTCAGAGCCCACTGTGGGGTGAGGGTGGGGGCTCCCTCCCCCACGGGTGGCCAGGAGGGTGGAGATGAACTCCATGCCCAGCGGGGTGTTAGGGCCTAAGGGCTGCCCTCTATCTTCTTTGGCATCAAGAGATCCTGGCCCAAAGACGGGGGAAGGAAAATGAAGGAGTTGTATGGCCAAACACAAAACTCTGATGCAGGCTCTACGTGGGAAGTCTCCGATGCGTGGTGTGCTCTGGCTCTAACGTGGATTGAGCCTGTCCCGGAGACCTCTAACCATCCCCAGGTGGGTCCCCAAAGAACTCAGGAGCCAGCCTTGCAGGCGACCCCGCGGTCCCACTGCACTTTCCCCGTGTCTGCAGTGACCTCGTCTTGTGCAGCTTCTATGCTGAGTGTGGCCTTAGGTGACCTGCGGTAACCACGCCACTGGTAACAGAGGGACTCCGCTCTGCAGCTGGCTGCTGGGGTGCGCCACGGGTCTCGGGCAGTAGGCGGCACTGGTAGAAGCCGCTGGGACCTGTGAATCCAAGGGCCATTCTGCTCTGACGGTCGTCGTTCAGACCTAAGGGGCGGGGCCAGGACCCGCTCTGTACACCCCACTGGGCACAGGCCTGCTAGAAGGGCCACCTTTCCCGGGGCCCAGGCCCTTCTAGTGGAACCTAGGGTGTTTTTCTCTTCTTGTGAGAGTCCGTGAAGGACAAATTTAGCATCCTGGCTCTGCACCTTTGATTCTGAGCCAGACGGAGGACTCACATGACTGTGTCTGTCCCATCCCAGGGGACAGCACGTGCAAACACCAGCTGCAGCGGTGGCTCCCTGGCCCACACTTTGGAGGAGCTGAGCACACACTCCCCTTTCTAAAATTGTCTGAGGGAACATCTGGTCACCCTGCGTGGGGCTCTGCAAGCAGAGGTGCTCTCCGCACCCCACAGGCTGGGCTAGAGCTGGCCTGCACAGGTAGGGGTTCCCATGCATGGCAGAGCACCAGACTCCACACAGCACTCCTACACTCTATTTCTAGAAGGCCCCTGAAGACCCATGCTGGACACCCTGGGTCTCCACTCCAAGGTGCTCTTTGACATGAGGTCTAACGTCTGATGCTTGCTTCCATCCCTGGATCCTTCCTTTCAGAACACACTTGCCTTGATACTGCTGTTAGGAAGCTCATTACAGAAATTCCTCCAAGATCAGAGCATCTGGCCCAAAGGTCTCTGGGGCAGTGTTGTAAAGGAGAGGGGAACAGGACAGGGCAGAGGGAAACTTGGAACCATGGAGAAACAGCTGCTGGAGCCAGCCCCCTGGGGGCTGCGGTGGCCCTCTGGGGTAGCCCAGGGTGACCTCTCTGCTCTTTGTCCCTCTGCATAGGCATGCCTGGGGGAGCGGTCATGTGTGACTTGGGCCAAGGCAGTCACCTTGGCTTGAGTGACAGCAGAGCTCAAGGAGAATTTGAGCCCTGGGCTAGCAGCCGCGGTCAGCACCCCAGGTCCTGGGCACACGGAAGGCCTTCATTCTGAAGAGGAAGGTAAGCAACTCACAAAGATCTGGGAGAAAACCTTGGGGTGGAGACGCAGAGTGACAGACGGGGACTAGAGCCCCAGTCACAGCCGTGCGAGGGAGGAAGCCACGCTGCCTGCCCCCTGGGCTTCCACGGCAAGAGGGCTGCTGTCTGACCCACCGCAATTCCCTCGCTGGCCCGACAAAGTGAAGTTCTAGTCAATCCACCCTGAGATAACTCGGATCCTACCACGACACGCTCCTCCCTTTGGGCACTCGGCAAATACATGCAGGGCGCACGCTCCGCTCCAGCACGCGCCCTCGCCGGCTGCCTTCGGGGGACGCCTTCCCAGCCCTCCTCCGTGGGTGAAGGAAACAGAGGCTTGGGTAACTCAATCACGCACCCAGGATCACACCGCCCGGGTTCTTAAGCACATCTGCTTTGCTTTGACAAACTTCTTTCATTCATCCTCTGTTATTAAACAAATAAGTACTGGATGTGTACGTGCTGCCTGGCACTGCCCAGCAATGTGCCCTGGGTGAAGCCTCGCTGCAGCCGCCAGCACCACGGCTGCTGCCTTGGAGAAAGAGCTGAGGCGCAAAGGCTGCGGGGCCCGCTGGGGTGTGCGCGGGGTGCGCGGCTTCCGGGCAGCAGACGGCGCCTTCCGCCACCCAAACGGCGCAGTGTGAGTTCGCAGACCCAGAACTGCCTTCCTTTCAGCCAGGGGAGCCGTGGCCCTGGACTATGTCAGGACGGGGGGAACAAATCCAGTCATTCCCCATTGTGCTTGCTGACTGCACAAGAGCTTATGTGGGCTCACTGGCCCTGGGATACCACAGATGCCCCGGCACCCTAAAACATCAGTGCACCCAGACCCAGACCAATCCCACAGGGGCAGATCAAGAGTGCCCCGTACTCCGAGCCCAGAGGTGCTGCCTGCGCTGCAGGAAGCACCAAGCTCTGGCGCCAGTCCTGCCGCTGGGAGGGCTCCGCAGCCCCTGCGGCCCCGCTCTGCTCCTTGAAGCGCTCGCTATTCTTTCCTGAGAGCAGGCTATTTGCTGACCTTCTTCTGTCAGGAAACAGCTTGATTGTGGGCGTCCACAAACAGAGAGAGGAGGCTACGTGACCACCGCTCACGACCTCCTTTCCCCCTCATTCCTGCCGCCCCCAGATGGTCCTGAGATAATGCCACTGCTTTCCTGAAAGAAGAGAAAAGAAAAAAACACTCCCAGCATTCCCGAGCCGGGCCGCGGTCCCCTCCGACTGTCTTGGGAAGGCAATTTTTCACCCTCTCCCCGGCTGTCACTGCTTCCTCTGTCTTATCTTCAGAGGCCGGAGGACCGAGCTGATCGCATCAGTGCCCATCATCCGTCTCGGTGGGAGTGCGGCACGTAGGCCACATGGGCGTGCAGCCTGGGGTTCCGCCCCGCACGGATGCTTACAGTGCATCTTGGCCTGGCCTCACGATCACCCCCAAAGCGTGCTTGATACAGATCTCACTCATTCTCTCAGCTGTTAAGATTGACATTCTCTAATCAAACAAGCGGCGTTCTTGACTCACACAAATCCCCTGGGAGATAAAAACAAGATGACCTTAGTCCACAGGCCTGGCACCCAGCCCAGCTTTGATCTCTGGTCCCAGTAGCAGATAGAGCACATCTCTCTGCAGCCCAGCGGGCGGCGTAGGGGGAAAGGAGTGGGCCTCACGGGTAGCTGCTGCCTGCTCTCCCCCATGTTAGCTAGTAGGAGAGAGAATCAGGCCTTGGAGATGAGGGTAAGCCAGCACGGCCGCTCAGGACCGTGTCCTAGTGCAAAGCAATGCCGCATGCGCAAGCCCTCGAATTAGGGAACACGCGCTGAGCACACGGGCTGGCTCTGGCAAGCCTCGGGGGTGAGGCTTTGAGGATGAGGGCTTTTGTTATTCTCCTTCCTCCATATGCTGTGCTGTGTGTGCTGTGCTGTGTTATATGTGCTCTGCTGTGCTGTGCTGTGCTGCATGTGCTGTATATGCTGTGCTGTGTGTGTTCTGCTCTGCATGCTGTGCTGTGCGTGCTGTGCTGTGCTGTGCTGTGCGTGCTGTGCTGTGTATGTTCTGCTCTGCATGCTGTGCTGTGCTGTGTGTACTGTATGTGCTGTGCTGTGTGTGGTGCGCTGTGCTGTGCTGTGCTGTGCAGTATGTGCTATGTGTACTTGTACTGTGCTGTATGTGCTGTGCTGTGTGTGCTGTGCTGTGCTGCACTGTGTATGCTGTGCTGTGTGTGCTGTGTGTGCTGTATGTGCTGTGCTGCATGTGCTGTGCTGTGTGTGTTCTGCTCTGCATGCTGTGCTGTATGTGCTGTGTGTGCTGTGCTGTGCTGTGCTCTGCATGCTGTGCTGCATGTGCTGTGCTGTGTTATATGTGCTCTGCTGTGCTGTGCTGCATGTGCTGTGCTGTCTGTGTTATACTGTGCCACACTCCGCATAGCATGTGGAAGTTGGCAACTTCTTCCACGATTTTAGTTTTGCTGCGGCACCAACGTGGCCCTCCCGAGGCCCCTCACACCACTTAGCCCAGCTAAGAGCCTCGCTGGCCAGCTCATGCCTCCCCCTCTAGGACGCTTCATGTGCTTTCATTTCATGCTCAGAAAGAACCCTGAGGAAGAGGTTCTGTTACTTTCCTGCTGATATGTTGGAGATCTGTGATGCAATGCACATGACAAACAGTTGGCGGTGTCTCACCTGGACCTTGGGAGCACTGAACTCGGCTTCCACAATCCAAAGGGGGACAGCAGGAATGTGGTGGCCCGGGGTCTTTGTGACCTCATCCACATGGCTTCTGAGGCCCGCCTATGTTGAGATCAAGTTAGCACCTCGGGGACTTCGAGTTCTGTTTCCTAGGAAGCACAGAACCCCAGACTCCCCGGCTGGTGCCCAGCTTCACAATCACATGCGACATTGCCTGGTCTTCAAGGACAGTCTTGGGCCCTGCAGAATAACCCCAGGCCGACCCAGTTCCTATAGTCCCATCAGAATCACAACAAGCGTTTCAAGGATTTGTTGGCTTTGAGGAAATGCGCTTGTTTTTTGCTGGTGAGTGGAGACAGCTGAGTAGGAGCTTCCTGAAGAAAGCCAGCTTGCCATGAAGTCTGTTGTCCCAACTAGAGTGCTAAATGAGGGGTTAGGACAAATAAATTCCAAAACCCCTTGGGCTACCTGATTCTGTGAGTGATGTTGAAAGTGCCGCACGGCCCATCTGGGCCTCAGTTTCCTCACCTGGACATTGGGGTGATGACAGCCCTGTTCTTTGACTGCTTCCCAAAGTTGCCTGGAGACTTACATGAAAAGAAGAGGTCAGCGCATTTTGAAATTTTCAGTCACCATAAAAACGAGTCGCAGTGACGGAGCCTGGCGCACCCTCCCTAGGTTCCCAGGCGTAGTTTATGGGCCATTTCCCCCTCTTGCTCTTGTGTTGACCCAGCTTGCCTGGATTCTGCTGAGCACCACCACCATGTTCAGGCTTCCAGAGAAATAAGCCCCACCCACTCCTGCCTTCTTCCTCATTCTCCCTTAAAGCTTACCTATCCTATGGTTCCCCAAAAGCTTGTCATGGCTCTGAAGCTGTCACCTTCAGGAAGAATTTCTCATTTTTTAATTGAGAGCCTTCTAGAGACATTGTCCCTTGAACCAATGAGAGGACTGGGACAGGGTGGCTATCTCAGAGGAGGAGGGCCTTGTGGTGCCTGTACAGCAGAATCTGCCGCACACGAAGGGAGGACAGACGTGCCCCAGGCTCCGTCCCCAGCCCCTATCGACCGGCTGTGTGATCTGTGGTCACATGGATCACGAAGCAGCAGTCCTTCCTCCCAAGCTGTCATCCTTTGTGGCCAGGAGCAGAGAAATGGACCCAATGACCCCTGGACTTGACTTTCAGTTCCTGGAATCAAATATCAAAGAAATCCAGGCAAAGAGATGACAGCTTTCTGCCGCTTCTCCATGGGTGAACATTGACAAAGCCACAGTGAGCCAAGCACAAGGCCCAAGTATGGGGACACGAAGCTAAGTGACATGCAGAACAGACCAGGACTGGGGAGGCAGCTTTTTTCTATGAAAGGAAATAAAAGCAGAATGAATTCTTTTTTGAGAAAAGAACAACCCTTCATATAACAAATCCCAGCAACTCGCAGTGGTATACCTGATAGCTCCATGCAGCACCGGAGGCAACTGAGGGATCTGCCCAGTATCCAAGCGCTGCCCCCTAGTAGCGGAGGTGAAATTTGAGGGAAGCGGGTGTGTGGAGCTGACTGTCCTTAGCCTATGCCACCTGTCCTTGGGATCCTGTTGAAAGCATTAGCATGAATCACACAGAGAAATATGTGTAATTTCCGGTATATCAGATACCCAGGCTCTACCCCCCGCCCCGCTGTCTCTGCCACTGACAACTCTGCCAGGCTTGCACAATTGCAAAGATCGGGTGGGCGTGCACACATGGTTAAGCCATGTGGGCCTTGAGGGGCATCGCCTGTTGGAGGCCATATCTCCTTTGGTATCAGCAAGGTCCTGGCTGTGGGGCACAGGTCAGAACTAGAATGTGAAGGCCACAGTCACACACACTGCCAGAAAGCTGGCTTCAGAATAGTGCTGACGCTCTGGGCTCTTTGTCAGGAGGCAGTCATTTGACCAGAGGGCTTGTACATGCACAGAGGACTGGAGTTGTCTTCAGTTTCCATGACAACCATATTTTTTTCTTTCTAGAGATTCACCCCAAGCACAATGCCAGCTTGGAATAAGTTCTCCATAAATTTTCTCGACTGGTGGATCCACGATGGAAAGGCAACACCCTCCGCCATCTAGGACTCATTCCCGCCAGCAGTGGGGTCCCACCTGGGGCTTCCCTAAGCTGCTAGGGAAATTCGTATTCGTGGCACCCCTCAGAAGTAGATTTTAGAAAGCATTCCCTACGCTTTAAGAGATCCAACTATTTTAAAGAGGACAGTCCTTCAGTGGCATTTCTCAGAGCCAAGCCACGTTGGCTCTCAGCTGCTCTATGATAAAGCAGTATTTTCTGTCAGGCTCCACGGCAGCTGCTACCGCCTTCCCAGCCTCCTCCAGCTGCTCCCGGCTAATTCTGGGGTCCTCTGGGAATGGCCTGCCTCCTCTCAAGGGGAGCACTCGGCTGCCACTTCCTCTTTCCTTTGCAGGGCTGCAGCCCTGATGTCCTCTCGCATGGCCAGTGCTTCAGGAATGTGGTGACCCCTGCACTCAGATGCCTGTGGAGACTCCTCCTGGCCCTGCTCCAGGCGTGCTTGGAGCTCTCTGGATCCCACCCTGAAGGCAGTGCAGGCTGTACAACTGGAGCCCCTGCTAGAAGCCCACAGGGTGGCGCACCTGCATACCAGCTTTGCGATCTGACCAGGAGGTAGTGAAGCGTGAGCAGTCGGCCCTCAAGGCCGGCTCCTCCTACCTAAATAGCTACACTCAGCCTCTCGTATTCTCAGGGTGACCTAGGAGGAACGGACCTCACTGGAAGAAAGACGAGAGTGAAGAATCTTGGGCATCGCCTTTGAAGGACAGTCACCTGGATGACGTTTCTCAACAAGAAGCTGAGTCATGTATCTGACAAGCGAAAGTTACCAGGCAGGGGACATGATGACATGGAACAAAGTCTCTTGTACAAACTGCATATATATATATATATATATATATATATATATATATATATATATATAGTGTTTTAGGGAAGGGCCTACAGGGTGTTCAGTGTCTCACTACGAGATTGGACCCATACTGATCTGCCTGTTTATAGCCTCTGAGAGCTGAGATTACAGGTGCACACCACCACACCCAGTCTCAATTGCCCTCTCAGTGCGCCCTGGGGGTGGGGCTGGCAGGGCAGCCCAGGGATGGAACCCAGGCCCCTGAACCTGTTTGCAAGCTCTTTAATCCACTGAGCAATGTGGCTGGCCCTGCACCTATAAATTTAAGGAAGATACGAACTGCCATGGTGTAGGACAGAACTGGAATGAGGTTCCCATATAACCGTCATTCACGAAGTTCTGACCTTTCCAGCGCTGACTGCTGAAAAGGTGCCTTACGTGCCTAAGCTGTGGGTGCCTTACGTTTCTTAGAATTTGTTTTATGTTTCTCTAGAAAGATCGCTTACACAAGAGGGAGCAAACATCTCCCAAGAGGGTTGGAAAGTGTGTGTCATTCTAGAGTAATTATAAGACATGTGGCTGAGAAAACCAAGGGACCCCCTCCCCGGCCAGGAGGGCTGTGCCCAGGTAGCTCCGCCCACCGTGTGGGCTTCCCCGCCCCCAGCCTCTCCCGATTCTGTTCCTCCTTCGTCCCCACTGCGCCTTCCGGCCTGCTTTCCTCATTACTTCTATCCCACTTCCCTCAGTTTCCACTTCTCGTCCTGAAGTGGAGAAGGAACAGACTTGTGGCCAAAAGTCAAACAGCAGAGTGCGGACCTTTTCCCGATGCAAGACTTGCAATTGGACCCCTGTTTCAGCCCAGGCTCCGTCCCCAAACACTCTCAAATATTCACTGGGCTCCCAGCTAAGCAGATGCCCTCCAGTCTCAAGACCCA
>PVKN010029594.1:0-12926 GCA_004027915.1 Capromys pilorides
AGAACGTAATTTGCATTTCATGGCTGTCCACATATCTAACACATAGACATTCTGCAAATAATAGAACTAGAAAAATTCTTAAAAGGTGGATTTCTTTTACCTTCAAGTTTATTTGAAAAAAACTTTATTTGCAGAAGTCTCTCTTCAGCAGACTGAGACGTTGTGATTTACATGCATGATCTTTGCAACCCCCAACGCAGAGAAAATCAACACATGTAGGCACTATGTTCTTATTACAGTTGTGAGCAATGGGCATTTCACAGTGCAGCCTATGTGCCATACATCCCCTCCTTTGCTGTCCGGATCTTAAAGAAGAGACCATGAAGAGTGCCACAGAGTCCATACCTCCTGGCCCAGTGTGGCAGTCACAACAAATGCTCCCGTGTACTGAGGTCACACTTTCCCAGTCCATCTTAGGACATTGATGTCTTCTGTGCGGAACAGGAAGAGACTGTGTTGCCAGTGTCCCCTAGGAATGCTCACAGATGGGCACACTCAGCAGCATCTCCTAGTTGATCAATAAGGTGCGATGGGGTTAACTGAGTTCTGTCAAGAGGTTTATGATTTATTCCTCATTGGATAATGCAGCAGTGGATCTTGGAACCATTACTTAAATAGGCCCTCATTTTACTATCTGGGGCAGAGTCCCGGGGCTGCTCCAGGTCATCCCTGTTCTTTTCAGCTCCATTCAGCCTCTCAGAATAATTTGTATGAAATCAAAGGGAATAGAATTAAAACCAGGCATTGCAAGTGCTATGGTACAACCTCACTGCTCTGCTCGGATCCTGAAATTGCAATGTCCACGCGATGTAGACTCTGACAAATTGCTCAGCAGAGTTGTCTCTCTTTTTTTCTTCCATATCAACAATTTCTTCTTGTCAATTTCAAAGTACTCTGCAAACATTAAACAATCTCAAGTTACACATGCTGTTCTTCACATTTACCCTGACCAGCTCTGGGAGAGGACAATTTATTCCCATCAATTTTATTTTTCTTGGCTCTGTGGGCTTCTACAGAGGGTGTGAATGCAAAGTGCAAAGAACATCTTAGTGTGATCACAACAGAGTCAAGTAAAATTGTTTTAAGCACAGTAACTTCGGACTGCATTCAAATTGTTTATTGCTTTGCCATCAGATGCTCCAAATGCATTGTCATTGTGTTTGAGTCTTGATTAACTTTAACTGAAAATTTTGAAGACCTGGATGCAAAAAAGAACAAAAATTGATAATTAAGTTTATCATTTTCATCTCAAAAATGGAATTGTTTTGGCAGGATCACAAAGTGGATTTAAATTTGGAAGTTGTATGCGGTCAATTTTGTAGAAAACATGAAAGTCCTATTTAACTCTGAGTTAGCATTGCTTATTAAAGTTATAGCTTCCTATTTTTCTGACTACAGAGGAAGTTATAGAACTTTGTGTTTTTTGTAAAATGTTCTGCACTTTAAAATTTTGACCATGATTCAAATAATTTGTTAAATCAAAATCAACAGTTTCAAGAAACGCAGTGGGCATACGTGACGTTCTCTAACACACTGCGTACAACACACTGAAGCAAATTTCAAGAGCAGAGATGATTGTAACAGAGTCCTCTGCTTCGTGCAGCAGAAAGCCTTCCTGAGGTCAAAAGGCCAGAGATTAGCAGCGTATCGCCTTCCAGTTAGGCCTCTCCAAAACACTTGTAATTCACTTACTCTCCTGCACACTGTCTTTCCGGGGCTTCAATGCACTTGGAGTCCTAAATCTCATTGCAAAGCACTCCTGCCCCTCACTCATTTCCAGCACTTCCATTAGGGCTGATGGGAAAGGCAAGAAGATCGATGCGGGCACGCCACGCAGCGCCATGCGGGTTGTTCCTTCTACAAGCAACAGCTCAAGTGCAGCTCAGAAGATTTCTCTTGAAAGTGTCTTTCCATCTTGCTATCATTTCTACTAAATTGAATTTGTGAGCTTGGAATGCTTGTTCCTATAGCTTCTCCAAAAAGAAAGGAGATTTTCTGTCAGTATTGTTAATTTCTACCAAAAGTCATTTAAATTTTATTTTTTTTTTGTGGGACCAGGGTTCGAACTCATGACCTTGCACTTGCCAAGCAGGCACTTGTGCCATGGAGCTATCTCCCCAGCCCAAAGTCATTTAAAAATCTTAATTAAATCTTTTTCCACTACAATGACCCAGAAACTTATTAATGTTGTGAAAATACGGACATAGATCCAAAACTATTACCTAAGACAAAGTTTCACTCATTGTTTTTTGTTACTATGACTTGCTAATATGTATTCTTGAATGCATTAGACTTTCTTGTGGCGGATACTCATAAAATGTCATATTACTTATTTTATTTCTCTGAAGAAAAGCATGATGTGGAGTGAATACAATGAGAATTTATTGACTAAAGTACTCAGTTTTGTGTACAGTGATTTCATTTTCTCCTTTAATATATAAATGGCATCTTAGGAGCTGGATGTACACATGAGCATCCCAGGTGGATATCTCTGTTGGAAGGCCTGAGGCTCTGCTCTCCTACTTTAGAGAATTCCCTCACATGGATCCCGATTGTACTTCATTGAATAGCTCTATTTGCTGTAGATCATCTCTCTTAATTTGCCTGTGGGGTAAAGCAGCCTCTAATTATATGAATAAATTACAATATGTGTTCCTCTTCCCTTAGATTACAAGGAATTAATTAATTGATTGGAGAGAATGCTGATGGGGTCTTACAAGTTTCTTTGTTTCCCTATGCACATATTAAGCTAATGTATGGGCTTATTAAATGGAAACAAATGCCCATGGCACTGGAGTCGGGCCTTGCGCCCTGGTTTCCGAGGTTAATCGTGTTCTCCAGGCTTCCCTCGTGAAGACGCTGACAGTCATCACAGAGCCATAATCACAACGCGCTGGAGTGGTTGCAGCGGTAGTGCTGAGGATGATCATGGTGATGATGTTGCTTACGAGTTCTTACATTGCCATTTATTAAATAATTACCATGGAGACCAGGAAATGTGCAAACAGTTTACGTGAATTTCCTTTCCACAATGCCAGCCAGTACACTGAAGCCAATTTCCTTCATCACGTAGATGGTTTGTTGTTCACGGGAGCTGCATGTGAGGGACCCTCCAGCCATTCAGGTAACACAAGAATGAGCAGAAGTTAACTCCAATCTCTTCTCCATAACAGTAGAATTTAGCCATGCATGGTGGCACATGTTTGCAATCCTAGCACTTTGGAAAATTGAATCAGAAAGATTAGCAGTTCAAATCCAGCCTGGCCAAGTTAGCTACTTAGTAAAACTCTGATAATTTAAACAGTACAAATTTATTTTTTTATATTTGTATTTATGCTTATATTTGGCTTATATTTAAATTTGTATTATTGTGTTTCAGTATAGAAGTAAAAAACAAATGAACCTCATAGAAAAGTCTGTGGGTTAAACTCCCCAGCACCAGAAAAAGTAGCAAATATTTTTGGCTTTGTTGCTCCCACCTAAGAGCTGCACGTAATTGAAAGTCTGAACTGTAGAGATAGAGCAGGAGGCTGAGAAGTGCAGGGAACACTTCAGTGCCACTTAGAGGCCTTTGAGCATACGGAGAATTTCTTCCATTCTCACAAAACTAAATCTCTGTTATGATGTAGAACATTCTAAGAGAAACAACGACTAAACTTTCTATTAAGTGGGGTTTGCTGAACAAAAAGTTAAAGACACTTGAAAGTTCAGATTTGCTTTTGTATCGAACACATAGAAGCAATGTAATTTAGGGAAAAAAGGTAGAATTGAAAAAAATGTAGTATTCAAAATTTTATTTTTTGAAAGGTAATTATTCAATTACCTTGGTCTTTGTATGAGTGTCTGTGTGTGTGTGTGTGTGTGTGTGTGTGTGTGTGTATGTGTGTGGTACCAGGGATTGAACTCAGGGCCTTGTGCTCGCCAGGCAAACACTTATTCCACTGAGCTATCTCCCAGCCTCCCCTATTCAATTATCTTGGGCTATGTGACCTTGTGCATGATACAGTAGTATACAAAGTAAGTTAAAATCTTGTGTTTCTTACACAAAAGGCTTGGATTGGTAGGTTTTTTCCTCCTTGGTGTTCAGTTATTTACTTCACATGTGTGTAAGTTGAGATTGAAAGGCTGAAAAGGTCTGGCTGGGCTTCATATTTCCGAGAAATATAGCACAAAATTCTTGCTTCTGATGAGCTCAAAAGTGTCTCTTGGCGTAGCTTTCTACTAGTGAAGGGCAGTGAAGGTAACCCCATCTCTGCTGTCATGGAGAGGAGTTTCCAGACATACAATGGCAGCCACCTTACTAGAGAAAAGTGAGAGCTCCAGAGTTGTCCAGCGGCATACTGCGCACACAGGCGCCTACCAGGGCATGGTGAAACCATGAAAGAAAAGCCCAGCATAAAGCTCAAGACACTGTCTTTTGTGTTTCACACCTAAGAGATGCTTGTAGGAAAGTGATGTAAAACCTCGCAAGAGTAGAATTGTGGAGAAAAGAAAAACGAGCGTAGCGACATCTCATCTCCTGTAATCTGTAAATCGCAAATGGAGCTCAATTTCATTCCCGTCTGATTGGAAACACATTAGATAACGCTGACAAGGGTAGAGAAGCAGGACTACTGCCTTGTGGAATTAAAAGCACATGAATTTTTAAATGTGGAAGTATATTCTATATATCTGTATTTTGCAGTTCTATACTTAGGAATATCTCATGAAAGAACAATTATTACTGTATACTGAAAAATTTCCACCATGTTCCAATGGGGTAGGCAGCTTTTTGACTAAGTTATGTGCAGCCTGGCTGTACAGGTGCATAAGTGGTACATTGAAAGGGCACTCACTAGCAAGAGAGGTATGTGTGGTACATTGCCTAGGGACATACATGAAGCATGGTACAGTGGTGACTTGTCAATAGCAAAGAAAAATATGGTTGTACATGGGTGCATACGTGTAGGGAGCAACCTGCTAACAGAAACAGTGGCTGGATCGGGAGGGTAAGAGTTAGATTTCTCTATCTGCTTATGCATTTGTTTCTTGCACTTTTGCACTTCTCTTGAAACTCAGGAGTTCTGTGGAAACTGGAACAAGAAAGTTTCTTGCTATTCCAAGGTTCTTTCAATATTATTTTTCTCTGTGCTCCAGCCCCTCAGAGAAATTTACTGGCATCAACAGCAGCACCATTTATAGTTTCAAGAAGGAATTTCACATACTTGAACCATTTCATCACTGATTCTGTGTGTGTGTGTGTGTGTGTGTGTGTGTGTGTGTGTGTGTGTGTGTGTCTGTGATGCTGGCAATGGAACCCAGGGTCCTGTTTTGTGTGCTAGACATGACTCTACAACTGAGCTGCACTCCCACCCCTCATCATGGACTTTATCCCTCATGTGAGATGCTTTTGCTTGTTTTTAGGGTTGCCATGAACCCCAATGAAGGTGCAGGATGTGTGTGTGTGTGTGTGTGTGTGTGTGTGTGTGTGTGTGTGATAGAGAGAGGTGGGGGAAGGGAGGGAAAGGAAAGAGAGAGGGAGGGAGGGAGGGAAAGAAGAACCAATCCTGCTACTCTGGGCACTACTGTGTGTCAGGAGCCATGGAGGAGTGCTAGAAACTGATGAAAGTGAGGAGTGACAAATGGCCCATGGCCCAGATGTAGCGCAGCTGGAACTTGGGAGATGAGAGGCATTGTGGCCAGCTCAGAGTGAGTTAAAGGCCAGAGACAGAGAATGTCTAAGCAGCTGGGAGCACAGGGCCACTCCTGCGCAGCGTGGCAAGAGCTCGGGTGGGCTGCGAGCCATGGGGGTGGAGTTTGCGGTGTAGATTTCTCACCTGTGATTTCCTGTCTGATTGTTGTCGCTCTAGGAAATGCATCCACAACCACCACGGTGATAGACAGCAAAAATGGATCAGTGCCCAGGCCCGCTGGGAAGGTGCTGAAGAGGACGGTCACCGAGGACATAGTGACCACCTTCAGCTCCCCTGCAGCCTGGCTGCTGGTCATCGCCCTGATCATCACGTGGTCAGCTGTTGCTGTCGTCATGTTTGACTTAGTGGATTACAAAAACTTCTCAGGTAAGAGCCACGGAACCTAGCTTTTAAATCAAACGAGCAATGCTCGCCGGCTCGCAGCACCCGTGGGTGCACCTGAGGGGCCCTGTGGTCAGCTTTGTCCTCCACTTCCCTTCCATTCGCTGAGGGATTTGGTCTCAAATGAGATCCATGACCATATTTTTAGAGCTGAGTAGAAGCTGCACGTGCATTTTCATGAGAATAATGATTAAAAAGCCCAGGCAGGGAATTAGCTTTGAAAGTGGTATTTATCAAGCATTAATAAAGAATAAATTGTTGGCGTCATGCTTGGCTGCATGCAAGCAGAGCAGGGCAGGCCAAACAGGAACTCTCTCAGGCAAATAGGAAATATATCAACGTATTTCTGCATCTCCTGATCATCTGTTTCCATGCTTTCTTTATAGACTTATTCTTTGCTCTCCCTGCCCCCAACCAAACCATCCTACTTTAAGTTTCTGAAAACAGAGCATTAACAGGATTTTCCCAGAATTACTTGGAAAGATGCTCCATCTTGAGTATCTATATGTCACTCTGGATCTAGGGCAAAGCAGGAGTAAGGCTGCTTTTCATTATGATGTTCTGAGTACCTTGTTCATCTTTTGCTCAAAAATTTTATATTTTTTAAAATATATTTATCAACTTTAATGTCTGGTACTCACTATTAGTATTGAATTCCTGGGCAAACTAATGAACCAGGTGATCAGTTAATAATTAATGTTTCACACGTGGATGAATGAGTTTGTCTTCCATTTCTGCCTTGCCGATAGAAGTGGCACCAGCAGGCACCGGACACAACCAGTTGCACTCTGTGTTTATGGGCCCTCTGTGTCACACTGATGCTTTTCATTCAACCATTGCTTACCAGGAAATGTGTCAGGAAATAGCTATGTCACAAAGGGGAGAAGGAATGCACCATATACATGATAGAGGCAAAGAACCGTCCTGCTTGGGTTTGAGGACCTGGAGGTGCGGCTGCTGGGCCCTGTGCCAGCGCCGTCCTGCATCGTCGAGCAAGGCAGGCCAATTTCCACTGCCTTAAGTGCCCACTCTTAAGAATCAGCACTTCTAGTGTGTTGTAATGCAGATCCTCAAGAGGAGCTTGCCACTGAAATGTCTCAGGACAGGATTCTGACGTAGAGCTTAAGAGAAAACCAGTTACATCATTCTAGGAAATTCCAATTCCCTTAAACCTATATGAACTTCAATATTTCACCTAACCTTCCTTTTATTATAAATTAATTTAATTAGGTTTCAGAATCAAATGTGATCATAAAATACAGTGCTTTAGCTTCTATAATAGATATGGTTTACCAAATATGAATAGTTTTATAGGTACCACAATGGCATTACTATTGAAAATAATTTATTCTTCTTTAATAAAAGCAGTTATCTACAGCTCTAATTTCATGTCATATTGCTTGAATATAATACATTTATTTATTTATTTATTTATTTATTTATTTATTTATTTTGTGGAACCGGGGATTGGACTCAGGACCCTGCACGTGCCAGGCAGGCACTTGTGCCCCTGCACTATCTCCCCAGCCCCTACACATCTTTCTTTAAACCTGTTTTTCAGTCCTGTGGATACCACTGTACTATGCCACTGGAATTTTATTTGATACAGACAAAAATGGCATCGGTGTTACTACCGCGTTACCTTTCAGTGTTTACTAAGCGCATCTTCAATGTGGGTCCTCCTCCTCCTCCTCCTCCTCCTCCTCCTCCTCCTGCTTCCTGTATTCAAGGACATAACTGTCTATTGGTTCCCTACAAGAAAAACCTGAAATCCTTTCATAAATCCCCTCAGATGCAAGCACTGGCCCAAGCCCATGACGTCCAGAGCCACGCAGCTCACATACATGACCACACCTTCCAACCGCACCTCTCCATCACCACACTTCATGCATTCATTCTCTTATGTGGGTAGAGACTCAGCCTCCCTGTAGCTCCTTCACCTGGGTCCTGCCCCTTCATAACCCTGAAAAGAGATCTTGATAAGGCACAAGAGGATCCAGTCGTGCACTTTCGGTTGTCTAAGTGCAACAATCTGCTTGGAACAGAAATCAGTTCTGGGGTTCAGCTCTCCACTTCCGTCCTGTCCAGGAGCTGCACCCCTCTTTCTCAGCCCTATTAACTTTTGTTTTCTCTGCTGGCCTCAGTAAAATAAGCATTTCCACCCTACCACTTCCCCCACTGCATGCTCAGTAGAGCAGAGGGCTGATAGCAAACAGCTACCAGTATGCTGATGCTTCAAGTGCCTGGTTTTCAATCAAGACCTTACTACTTGCTAGCTCTGTGACAGTGGAGAAATTACATCCCTTGCCTGTATTCAGTTTCCTCATCTGGAGATGGTCATTCTACTGATGCTTATGGAATAAAATTGTTATGAGGATTATACAAGGCAATATTTTTGAAGTGCTCAGAACAGAAACTGCTTTTACATAAGTGCTGTATGCATTGCATATACTTAGAAGTATGATAGGTGTATATATTCATATCACCAGCAAGCGAGACTCGTGGTTCAGTACTCTGTCTTGAGATCCTTACTCATCCTTGGAGACCTAATCCTTCTCTTACACTGTCAAACAAGATAGGAATGAGGCACTCTACCTTTTTTGCATTCTCTTCAGAACTTATGGACCCCCCACATCACAAGCGGGTAAGCGGGTAACAACTGGTACAATAAACGCCTTCTGATTTGCCCATCGCTCTCAGGCGCCTCCGCCTGTGCGGGCGAGGGCCGCCTCCTGCATCGCTACACAGGAATGCTTATCACACAAGTGTTCTAATGCACATTACCTTAAGGAATGAAGAATTGTGACATTTTAGGGCTGGACAAACAGCTTAGCAATTAAAGCACCTACAAGGTGCAGGGGCCTAGGGTTCGATCCCTGGGCCCTCCATGCTGGCCCCGCCCCCAGAACATGCTGAGACAGCAACTGAGACTGAACCTGGTGGCGCACTCCTGTAACTCCAGCTCTTGGGAGGCCGCAAACAGTCAGATCACTGAGTCAGGTCTCACTACACAGTGAGACTGAACACCCTGCAGATGCTTCCCTAAAATGCAAACAAACGAAAAGAATTGTGACATTTTGATTTTGAAAATTTGTATGCACTGTGATGAGACATAAAATTTTATTTCACCAAATTTTTTATCTGCTTTAAAATTAATAACTAAATTAATAACTCAGTAAAATTGGAACATGAAGTATACTTTTGTGACAGTCACATGTTACTGAATAATAAATTGCTTCAAATGTAAGTGGCTTAAAGGAATGGCAAACCTTTATTATTTCACCTGCTATGTGACCGTCCGCAGTGGGAACGGATTCGCTGGGTGGTTTTGACTTTGGGTCTACACTGATATTGCAGGAAAGACCTTAGCAGGGGCCACGGAGGTCCTTGGTGGGCTGGTGCCAGCGGTGGAACTATTTGCAGTGCTCACAGTGGGTCAGGTTCTTTGGGCCAGAATGGGTGACCTAAGGTGGCAGAGACAGAGTCGCAGCACTTTTACAACCTCCGTTGACAGCAGGAGATGCCCTGCTGTCCTTTCTGCAAATTTCTTTGGTTATGCAGTTCGGTCCCATTTGGTATTGGAAGAAGGCGTCCCAAGGAAGAGACTCCACCTGCAGGCAGAGATCCCCGTGAGTGCCCACTTGGGGGCCAGGGACCCCACGACTCACTGTCACCATCGTATTGCTGAATCCTACCTCTTTAGGTGACTGGTGAGACATAAGAAGTGTCCCACAATCATAAGAAGTGTCCCACAATCATCCATTTGGGAAATAGATACTTTAACAATAAGCACAAAGAAAACGATGAAACATCACGTCGACCACCATCGTGAGGCCATATTTTGGAAAACAAGAACACATCAGTGGAACTGAAATGAAAAACATGATCACAAAGCTAAAAATTTTAAATGAAAAATGCATGAAAACAAGGACGTGGTATAAAATTGTACCTCTAGCAATCTTTATGTGGACAGGACACACTCACTTACACTAAAGTCCTAATTCCACTCATCTACTTAGCAAGTTCTAAGCTACTTTTCTATCAATTATTCACAGAAAATGATTATTTACTTTTAAGGGTTTCAAAATATTAATGATACTTTTATTTTTTATTTAATTCATTTGTTAATTTCAACTAATGCTGGAGACGGATATTATGCCTCTAATGAATCTTTTGATTCATTCTCCCTGATTGCTAATGCTTAAAAAACACAGCACAGAGTGGAAGAAAGCCCACGGGAGCCAGGCCGAGCCACCATCCGGGCTCTGCAGTTGCTCAGTGGTGCTTCTGAGGTGTAGGTGGACCCCTGGAACCATCCCAAGTTGCTCACAGACACCGGAGTGATTTTCATACGCGTGTGCACTGCCGCACTGGGGAGAGCGATGTCTCTCTAGGCAGCACTCCCAGCCCCGTGTTTTCAGAGCTGGGTCTGATTTGCTCATGTTCTCTCTGGCTCTGGGGCCCACGCAGAGCTGGGTTTCCTGCACTTCCTGCAGAAGGCTCGGTTTCCCTTTGCAAAGGCCTGGGTAACCCTAAAGCCCACACCACTTGAGTCTGGGATCCTCAGCTGGAAAGCAGGTAGAGCACCTGGCTGTGTGTTCTGCCCAGTGCGTGATGCTGTTCCTTCTTACCAGATGGGACAGATGTAGGACAGCGCAGAGAGGGGGGTTCATCTACCCCCCATTTCTGAACAACTGCACAATCCGGACAATACTCAAACAGTAGCGCTGCATAGCTATCAAAGTTTGACCAGAGTGGCAGGACGCTCAGAGATACAGAGGAGGATTATGATCTGGCTTCCTTATTCACAGCAGCTGTGAAGCAGTTCACACAAGGCTCTTCCCACACAACTGGTGTCAAGCCTGACGTCCATCAGACTGGACGGGGGAAGGGCTAATGGGCAGAGACCAGGAAAGATAAGGGACAGACTGTGGCGTTCATGTGGGCCCAGGGCCCCACTGGATGATGCAGTGTGCTGTGGTTTTAGTGCCCTTCAGCCAGGATCCCCTGGTTAAGACTTAAAGACACAAGGCAGTAGGCCATTGGGGAGCAGAGGAGATGGGGTGAGCTGTCACCCCTCAGGGCACCACACACTCTGTGAAAGCACCTTGCCTGTGCCAACCTGCAGGAAGTAACACCAGCTTCACTGCCACTCAGCCTTCCATCTCAGGCTCCTGCCACTTACCTCCAATGGATTACCCAGACATTTTTTGGGAATTCTGGGAAATGTAGTTCGAGTTTATTCATTGGCTGCTTTGCACTTTTCCTATAGGATGATTATAGCTTGTTGGCCAAAGCAGGGTATTTCCAAGAGTGAAATGAACAGCTCACAACATTTCCTGCAGGACAACAGCTGTGAATGAAGGCAATGACCATCTTGACCTCTTGCACACTGTCTTTACTTCCCTCCTGGGAAGCAAGTGCTTTTGGGGGCCCTTAGTGCTGAGGCTGGGGGTTCTCAAGGGCTGCTGTATATCTGGCCACTGACCTTTGTGGACTCAGCCAGGAAGCCCTTCCCCAAAGCAGAGAGGTTTGTGCTCTCTCAGGACCAGATGTCATGAGCTTTGGTCAACGCTTTGTAAAACATCTTTGCTTTGTTCATGAGGGGACAAATCGCTACCTGTAAGCAACAGTAAGGGCACAGCAATAGGATTTCTAACAAATCTGCCACGAATTAAGGCACTAATGAAGGTTAAGGATGTTACTCTATCTAAGAATGTATAGGAATATAGTGCAGTATTTTTTAACTTGTCTTGTGTAAGAATAAGGGTTATAGTTCACTAACATCCTCATGCAGAATAAGGAAAATTCCCATGTGATTTTACAAGGGTATTTAAAAAACAGATCAGGTTACTTTCACAAGAATTCCTCACAGCATGCTTATTTCTAAACAATCTATAATTATCACTGTAGAATAAGCTATGGAACATACATACCTGGCACATAGGAGGAACTCATTAAATGTAACTCAAACTTGAATCTTATTAGCAAGAAAGTAAGCTCAGTAATCTGAGGAGAAAGATGGTAGACATGCAATGGTAGGAAGCATCAATTTCTTATGAAACTCTTGTAGACATCTCCTGATGTGCCTTTTAAATAGATTTTCTAATGAGGTGTGCCATTTATCTACTGCTCTCAGAAATTAATTTCCCCGATTTTTTTTTTCTTGGCACTCAGCCCAGCTAAGCAGGTGTGCTGCTTTTCAGGCTAGGAGTTAAGCAGAGGAAAATCAGTTCCCAAAATTCCAAAGTCAGTCTGAAAAAACAGCTTTTGTCTATCTGTCTGTCTGTCTGTCTGTCTATCTCTCTATCATCTCTCTATCAAATATAATCTACTATCTACCATCTATTTACCTATCTCTTGTCTGTCTATTCATCCATGTCTACTCTGTGTATAAATATGTGTGACTGTGCATATAAAAATATTTTAAGACACTTGGACAATAGAATATTCTCAACATTTGAGACTTTATCGGTTCTCATGTGTACTCAATTTTTAAAAATTGGTAACACTTTTTAGACTGCTTACTCTGATTATAATCTTATCTTAAATGTCATACTGGGCTTAGTCCTCTTGATCAATTTGCCTAAGAAGCATATGATTTTATTACCCAGTTCCAGGCTTCTTATGAGTACCTCAGAGAAGAGAGTTTTATAGTTCAGTGATTCTCAGGTCTTAATAAAACTTCATTGATCTTTCACACAATAAAGAATAAGGTAATGAAAAGTGCTAATGTGTTCTTCATTCTTAAATTATATCATTCCTACATTTTGCTGAAAATGTAAAGTAAATTGAAATTATACAAATTTCTTTTTAGATTGTGGTGAAACCAAACATTATTCTGTCTTCCTT
>PVKN010029595.1:0-12955 GCA_004027915.1 Capromys pilorides
GTGTGTGTTGTGGTGTGGGTATGTCCGTCTGTTCCTGGGTTCTGCTGTGTTCTGTAATCTGTGTGACTGTTTTCACCAATATCACCCTGTGTTGAAATCACACTGTTCTACTGTTGGTTATACTTTTGTGAAATTGGGGCCAGGGAGATAGCTCAGTAGAGCAAGTGCTTACCTATCAAACACAGGGACCTGAGTTCAATACCCAGTACTGAAAAAAAAAATTTTTTTTTTTTGGCTGCACTGGGTCTTTTAGATAAAATTTAGGATTAATTTGTCAATTTCTGGGGGAAATTGTCTTCTGGGATTATGACTGAAGTCACGTTTAGTCTATAGATCAGTTTGGTGGGAATTGAGATTTGAATGATACTAAAATTATCTGCCTCATCAACACAGTGTACCTCCCAGGTACATATATTTCTTTATGCACTGATGATGTTAGAAAAGGATCAGAAAACTGGAAAGAGCCTTATCATGTGTCACTGAGGACAATTAAATTATAGCACTTCATCAGGAAGGACATGATCCCATAGTTGTAGAGGATTTCTCTAAGATATAGCACAAGAAAAACTCAAGTGCAAAATAGGGGGTACCAAACTGACAGTTGTAATTATTTAGGTAGAGAGGAATACATATACATACACATGTAAGGAGCCTACCCAGATAGATGTTAAGGAAATACTGATGGGCTCAGTCAGGTGGTGGCCCATCCTATCATGTCTGGAGAGCTGAAGTGAGAGAATTCCAGACTGAAGCTCAGTGAAGGCAACTTAGTGACTTAGCAAGACCTTGTCTCAAAATGAGTAACAAAAGGGGGGCTGGGGATGTAGCTCAGTGTGAAGGACCTAGGTTTAGTACCCAGTACCACAGAGAGGAAGTGAGGAAGGAAGGAAAGAAGAAAAGGAAGGAAGAAGGGAAGGAAGGGAGAAGAGGGGAGCAGAGGGGAAGAATTTGGGAAAAATAATTAAAAGACCAATGTAATAAAAATATAGAAGATATACAGTGGAACCTTTGAATCACAGATTTAATTCTTTCCATGATTTTGATTGTGAATGGAATTGGTCACAAACCCAGTAAAATTTCCCATAAGATTCAGTGTCACCAAATGCAGGGTTCGCAAATGGAAGCAAAATTTTCCCGAATGTTTCTGCTGGCAAACCAAGTTGCTCATGAACTGAAGCTTTTGTGAGCTGCGGTGCCACTGTAGTCTAGTCTAAATAGAAAATATATTTTGAATAAGAACTTATTTGAAGGATCAGATGCTGTCACTGGAGAAAGGTGTGTTTAGGTACAGTGGACTTCTCCAAATGAAAAGGAGACGTGTCTTGCACACAGAAATTAAAATTCTGGGCTGGGATGATAGCTCAGTGGCATAAGTGCCTGCCTTGCAAACACAAGGTCCCAAGTATGATCTCTAGTACAGCATGCCGTGCCAGCCCCAAAATTGGGCATGGTGATGCATGCCCAGTGCTGTGGAGGCTGAGATGGGAGGCTCACTATGAGTTCAAACTGCATAGTGAGACCCTGTATCAATAGATAAAAGTAAATCTAAAATTTTTGAAAATTCAAATTCTATTATCCACTACTGTGTTTGAAAACTTGGCATTCATTATCAGTATTTCCCTAGCAGAATGCTGAGGGCAAGGAATGACAAGTTAAAATGAGCCCTATCTGATGTCCCCAATGCATACCTGTCGACTTTGGCAAGTCACTTCAGTGCCCTCCCCTGTGAGACCCAGAGATCTTTCTAGGATTAAGGAAGGCATGCACCTGAAGCCCCTGGCATTAACACTGCACCTTCATATTACTTTGCTGCTCCTCCTAATCATAGTGGCAAAAAGTTTTAAGTGGGCTTTCCATGGGCACTGGGTCTACTGACACATTTAAAAACAACCATCAAGGGCCGGCGAGATGGTTCAGTGGTCTAAAGCGCCTGCTTAGGAGGGCTCAGGCAACTGCGGGGACTGCAGTTCAATCCCCGGCACCACATGCTGCGCCAGCACCACCACCAGGGCAGGCTGAGCCAGCCACAAAATGAATAAATAAAGAAACAAACAAACACAACAAGCAAACAAATAAATAAAATTAAAAAAAAAAAAACAACAATCAATCAATAAATGCAACCATCAGATCTGGCTACTGTTGAGCTCATTTCCTAATTTACTTCTTTGTATGTCAAGTCCATGGAATGAGTGTCTTATTTTCTCATTACTGAAATACAATAGCTGACACCCGCAAACTAAAGGAGGAAAGTTGATCTCAGCTCACAGTTTATAGAGGTTTCAGTCCAGCGTTGGCTGACTCCAAGGCAGGGCAGTGTGGCAGAGGGGCCTGGCAGAGGAGAGCTGCTCCTGGCTCAGCAGACACGAAGCAGGGTGAGAGATCAGGGAGGAGGGAGGGAGACGGAACCTTCCAGGCCATGTCCCACTGTCTCACCTTCTCCAACCATGCTTACCTGGCAAAATCACATATAGCTATAAACTCATCAGTGGATTGATCCACTTCCGCATGAGCCTAGGAGTGCATGAGGCTCTGGAGGGACATGTAGGTATAAACATCAACAGCAAGCTGTCTCTGAGGGGGCACTGCTGTCTTCTGGGCCTCTGGGGTCTAGCCCATTGACTGGCTTTGCCATCATCACTGTCCCACAGGGAATGTGAGCATCAAGCCAAGTCCATCAGTGGTGAGATTGAGGCCTATAAGAAGTCTATCATCAAGGAGGAAGAGAAGAATGAGAAGTTAGCCAGCATCCTAAACCGGGCTGAGACGGAAGCCAGCCTGATGCAGAAACTGACCACGCAGTGCCTGATTAAGCGGGAGGCCTTGCAGGATGAGTTCAACACCTACCAGCTCACCCTGCAGAACACGGAGGACACCCTCAACAAGAGTCTCCAGGTGTGTCGCTGTTCCCTCCCCACAGGCACAGGCTGGTAACTGGCCCTGGGTGAGCCCTGCACGAATGTCCTCCTTGGGGTTTTTCTTCTGCAGGAGCACACGGTGGCCATGAACGAGCTTCAGGCTGTCCACCAGGCCATCCGCTCTGAGCAGGATCTGCGGCACAAGCTCGATGCCTCCATCATTAGCAAGCTCCAGGAGCACATGACCTCCAACAAGATGACCAAGTACTTCCACAAGCTCCTCCTGAAGCTCCAGAAGGAGAAGACCAACATGGTAAGCTGGGCCCTGCTGGGGGACAGGCACACGATGGGCAGAGGACGGCCTACCAGCAAGTGTGTACTGCCGAAGCCACATGAGCACATGAGGCTGAGGCTGACCACTCACACCCACTCACACAGCGTCCAGTGGTTAAAGTAAAAACCTGGGGATGCACAGGGTTCAGGAGGAGAGCAAAATAGCTCTGGTCCCCCTTCCAAGACAGTTCCCTTTAACATGTGGCTGTCTGTGTCTCCTTCTGGACGTAGTTCTATTGCACATAAGAACATCTACCCATTCTCACATACGCAGACACCCACATGTCCAAATACACATGCACATACATCCCCTCCCATCTGCACATGTGCGCAAACACACATGCACACATGCAGGCTCCTACAAAAACATACCACGTACCTCATTACACATCTGTTTTTAGGTCCATTTGAATCCACTTTCTAATAGTTTTACAGAGATAAATCATTAGTGTAGGAGTCACTGAATTTTTCTTTAGTTAGTTGTTTTGTTTCATCTTGTTTGTTTTGTGGTACAGGAGATTCAACCCAGGGCCTGCATACTAAACTGTATCCCCAATCCTCTTTTATTTATTTAGCTATTTAGAGACAGGCTCTTGCTAAGTTGCTAAGTTCCTCAGGCTGGGCTGGAACTGTGGATCCTCCTGCCTTAGCATCCCAGAATGCTGGGATTGCAGGCATGTGCTGTTGTGCCCGGCGGAGCACTGGTCTCAGAAGGTGAGGTGGATCTTGACTGACCCTCCTCGGGACCCCACCATTATGCCCATTAGTGCAGCCACAGGGACACACTCCCATAATTGATCAGCTGTACTGGAAGGTTCCCCTTCTGACTGTAGCTTGGTCCCAGCTGTCGTACCTGTTGGAATACACTTGGCAGGTATCAGAGGATCACATGTATTGTTTGTGAAGATGTGCAAATGCCTGGGTGGGTACAAGACAGGGCTCCCTAAATGCCACCATCTCCTGGCGCCTACTGCTCTGGAGTTGGCATGACTGATGAGCCCTCCTGACCTCCTCAAAAAGCAGCTGCTGTCTCTGGCCAGCAACCTCGCATCAAGGAAATTAGGGGCACAGGGCTGGAAGCAGCTCCTCTGGACTGGCTGAGTTCCTGCCTGTCATTTCTATGGGAGGGGGCAGGGGACAAGACCACCAGGCAGCAAAAGCAGATGGTCCCTGGTGCATTGAGGGAGGTGAAGGAGCCTGCCTGGCCCTTCAGCAGCACAGCCAAGGCTGCTCTGCAGGCTGCCGGTTCCCTGCCCTGTCCTTCCTGGCAGCCACACAGGTCGGGTGCCTCAGTCTGGCAGAGGACAGTGAAGGGTCTTAGATCAACAAATTTGTCTATTATGATGATTTTCCTACATGCGTGAGCAGGGCTCCTGAAACACTCTGTCTGAATGCTCAAAAGCTCTGGGTAGAGGAGGGGGCTGGGACAATTTGGGATGAGAAGCAGAGAGCGGACACCCATGAGGAGCTGTGGCCCTGCTTGCTTTTGGGGTGCCATATAGTCTATTAGGTTCCATTCTTCCATCCACTCTGCCAATGTACATCTTCTAATTGGGGAGACGAGGCCATTAACATCAAGAAATATTACTGAAAAGTATTGATTTATTCCTCTATTTCTGTTGATAACTCCTTTCTTTCATTCTTTCTTACCTATTTGCTTTGCTCAATCTATGCCTTCCATCTGAATTTTTGGCTTGGCTGACTTTACCTTCTCTGTCTGGGATATTTGTATTTTAGTGAGTGCTGGTTTGATATTCATGTATCTCTTGAGTTATGCTTTTTCATGGAATGTGTTTATTTTTTTTCATCTATTTTGAAATTCTTGCAGGATATATTCATCTGAGTTGGAAGTTGTTTGCTTTTAGGACTTGAAATACTTCATTCTGTGCTCTCCTGGCCTTTCAAGTTTGTGTTGAGAAGACTGCTATACTTAGTGGGTTGCCTTTATATATATTTTGCTTTTCTCTGACAAATTTTAAGAGTGTCTTTTTTTAATGTATTTAGTACAGGGTCTACGTGGTCTCACTACACAGATCAGACTCATAGTGATCCTCCTGTTTTCAGCCTCCCAAGTGCTGGGACTAGAGGCCCATGTCACTGCGCCCAGTCTCAGTTGCTATCTCAGTGCACCCTGGGGGCGGGCCTGGCACAGCACACCCAGGGATCGAACACCAGTCCCTGCACCTGCCTAGCTGGTGCTTTAGTCCACTGAGGTATCTGGAAGAGTCTCTTTCTATTGGACACACTGAGTTTGACTATAGTATGTCATGGAGAGCTTCTTTTTCATCATAATTAGTTAGTGTCTGCAGGTCATACTTGGCAAGTATTCTATTATGGTTTCTGTAAACAGATTTTTTGTTCCGTGTGTGATGTCTTCTAGTTTCTAACTCTAGTTAGCCTTAGGTTGGTCTTAACACTGTCTAGTACTTATTGGATGACTTTTTCTTATTCTCTAACCATTGTTAAAGTTTCCCTGTGTATTTTATCATCATTTACCATTTTGTCTTTGATTTCAGAACTGCTTCACATTGATCATTTCCACAATTTATGAATTATATACAATTTTTTATTTCTGGTATTTCTGCCTGACACCTTTTCATGGAGTCTGTATGTTTGGCAAATTTGTTAATTGTGGTTTGAGCCATTTCTTTTCATTTTTATCTGTTTCTCCCAGATCCTCATTGGCCATTTTGGAGGACAGTTCTATGAACTTTGGGGGCTTGTCCTCTTCGAAAGTGCCTAATTTCTTTACCCATCCTTTAACTGATTCATAAAGCTCAATTACCAGAGATCTGCCTTCTTCGCCATCGGTGCCCATTGGATCTGACTTGGGGGCATTGAGAGAGGCCTCTTGTTGCCTGGTTTCCCCGTGTTCTATATGGGGCAGTGTCTGAAGAGAGGTGGTCATGGATAGGAAGTTCTTTTTAGTTATACTCTGCCTTCCAGCGATGTGTTCCTGGTCTGTTTGTCCAAAGATAGTTATTTAATTTAAATGGCTGGACTCACTCACTGTGTTGTGAGGAGAGAATTACAGCTGCTTATAACAGCATCCGCTGATCTGAAATACATCATTTAGATGCAGTTACACTTTCACCTTTGGTCAATACCCTTGCAACCTGTACTGTATTGCTTTTAGCAGTTGGTCTGCAGTGTGGAAGGGGAAAGGAAGGAAGGAGACAGAGTAGCTGTGAAGGAAGATGAAAGCCAATAGGAGGGGAGCTAGAAAGGAAAAACACATTAAAAATTGGATGGGGATCAGACTCTGTTGGATGCCTGGGTAGAGGATTAGTGCTGAGGGTTTTAATAAACTGAGGATGAGGTGGGACAGGTCATCCAGAACAACTACTATGAAGACAACAATGTGAATTGTATTCGTTATTGTGGTTGTCCTACTAATGTGTTGTGAAACTGTCCCATTGTTATTTCTTATTAATAGTAAAAAAAAAAAAAAAAAAAGGATGGGACAGGACAGAGAGGAGGGAGGTGTAATTTGGGATTGAGGAAAGCTTCAAGGTGGTCTGAACCTACTGATGTATTTGTGTACCTATAAGGTGGAGAAGGGGCGGGAGAAAATGAGGGCTTGGTAAAATTAGGAAAAGCAAAAAGCGTAGAACATAGAGAGCAGGAGGTTTATAAGAGAGAGGCTGGGAAACGCCAAGGGAGAGCAGAATACAGCAAAGGGGCAGAAAAAGGGAAAATACCCCAAATGGGAGAAACCAGCAAAAATTGAAAATAGCACTGATCCCAAAGGTGGACTTGGAGAACAGGAATAGCCAGACAAGAGAAGAAAGAGAAAGTAGCAACAGTATCAAAGGAAAAAAGAAAAATAACAACATCTGTCAGGATATGAGGAGAAAGAGAAAGTAGCAAGGACATCAAAGAAAATAACAACATCTGTCAGGAACCCAAACCAAACACCCTCCCTAGAGCAGGCGCTTGCAGTGCTCATGTGTCTGCCATGCCACGCAGCCTGAAGATTCTCCAGCCCACTTTTCACCTCGGTCATGGCCTGTCCCCTCACAGCCACACTGGCCCCTCATGAGCGGGGTCCGTTTCTCTGAGTCGCCTCCTTACTGCAGGCAAATGCAGTCTTTTGTCTCTGTCCTGAAATCCAACTGCCTCCTTTAATTTGGAAGGAGGAGTACATGAGATTTTCTTTCTTGACACGGATCTCTTGTTCATCTTCTGCCAGTGTTCTGCGGCTCCTGCTTCCTTTTGTGCTAGATAAACCTCCATGTCGTAGTTTCAAATACTTTCTCTTTGATGGCAAGCAGTTCTCGGCCTCAGCCTGTCACTTCTTTTCCTTTGCACTCACATCCTAAACTTGCCCTGTCTCATGAATTCCCCTTTGCAGCCAATAAGCGGAATGTGGGTATGGGTTTGGTGTAGGGACTCACCTCACCTCCACTGTGTGTGACAACGCTCATGGTTCAGGATTTACTCCTCACTTAGGCTTTCCTGGTCTTTGTGGAAAGCACAGGGAGGATTTCACTTTGGAGAGCCGATCAGCCCAGTTCTCCCCTCCCTGTCTCTGGGAATGTGATCCTTAGTGGGACCCTGCCTATGTGCTCATGGGGCACCATTTGCTGTGTTTGCTCTGTCTTTGGGGATGGAGTGGGATGCTCTTGCCCACCGTGTACAATGGAGAAAATGCCACAGAGGTGTAGCATTCCTGTGGGTGGGGTGAAGAGACAGGACCCGCACGCAGACTAGAGGGAGTGACCTCTACTCCACTTATTCATGCCCTTGGGCCATCTAGGCCATTGTCTTGATGGCTCTTCCCTGGAGCAGTGGCCAGAGCAGGGTGGACCACCAGTGGTAGCTCTAGCTCCACTTTTCAGCAATCCAGATACGTGGTTTCAGTTACATGTACCATCTTTCAGACCAATTGTCCATTTCAGGGTAAAGGTACCTGCCACCTCTATTTCCAAGGACTTGTATTTTTAGTGAATCTTCTCTGAATACCTCAGACATGCTGCCTCCTCTGGTCAGCTATGTTGGACCTCCTGTTATAGGTGTTTTGACAAAGATTGTATTGAATCTGTGGATTGTTTCTCATAATGTGGCCATTTAGGCCATATTAATCCTGCCAGCCCATAAACATGGAATTTTTATTTTATTTCTTTGTATTTTAGGGAAGGGCCTACAGGGTGTTCAGGAGGTTTCACTACTAGATCGGACTCAGTGATCCACCTGTTTACAGCCTCCCAAGAGCTGGGATTATAGGCCTGCACTACTGTGCCCAGTCTCAATTGCTGGCTCAGCATGCCCCAGGGGCAGGACCAGCACAGCAGGCCCAGAGATTGAATCTGGGCCCCTGTGCCTGGTTGCAGGAGCTTTAACACATGGGAATTTTTTTTTCCATCCTCTGGTGCTTTCCTCAATTTCTTCAGTGTTCTGAAATTTTCATTGTACAGTGCTTTCATTCCCTTAGTTAGGTTGATCTGTCAGTATTTTGGTTCATTTGAAGCTACTGTGAGCGGAATTGTTTTTTTGAGTCCTTCATCTGTTTATTATTGGTATACAGTAAAGCTATTGATTTTTAATGCTGATTTCATACCTGCTACATTGCTGAACTCGTTTATAAGCCCTAGCCATCTTTGGATAGTGTCTTCTGGGTTTTTGTTATGGTTTGTGTATAGGTGTCCCCCCAAAGCCTCCTGCAGTCATGGGGCATCTTCTGGAGTTTATGATTGATTATTGTGAGTGTAGGTGCTGCACCTGCCCTGGGGCAGGTAATTTGCATTTCAGTGTAAGGAAGAGAAGTTAGCTGCTTCTGCTATTCCTCCCCTTTGCTCTCTGCTCTTTGCCACCCCCATGAAAGGTTGCCCTCTGCCATGTGCCACTCTGCCGTGGAGTCAGCTGAATATGGACTGAAACCTCCAGGAACTGTGAGCTAAATAAACCTTTCCTGCCTTCATTTTGAGTGTCAGGTATTTTGTCTCAGCAATGACAGAAGAGTAACTAAGACAGTTTTCTAAGTGGGGGATCATATCTATAAGCAGAGCTTCATCTACTTAATAAGAAAAACCAATAGAGTTCTCTCTTTTCTTGTATGAAGTCACTGCCTAGATTCCAACCCATAGGCCCTGGCCAGGTTGCAAAGGTAGAGGCCTGGCTGAGAATGTTCTCACCCGGATGCTCTTTTGGAATCTCTCCTGATGAGTACACGGGGAGGCCAGGAAGTGAGACTGCAAGCTCACTTGGTCCCACCCAGGGAGATATGGTCAACTTTTCCCCTTTGCTTTTCCTAACACAGATGACACATCTTTCCAAAATTGATGGTGACATCGCTCAAGCCACCCTGGACATCACCAACACCAGTTGCAGGCTGGACATGCATCAGAAGACACTGGGTGAGCTGGATCAGGAGGTGAAGAAAGTGAACGACCTCATCACCAACAGCGAGAACGAGATCTCCCGGCGCACCATCCTGATCGAGAGGAAGCAGGGCCTCATCAACTTCCTCAACAAGCAACTGGAGCAGATGGTTTCTGAGCTGGGGGTGAGGCCTGCGGTGGGAGAGACAACTTGGCTTGCTCTGTGTCTGGCAGGAGCAGAACCCCTTTTGGGACTTGTTATGTTCAGAGATGCACTCGTAGAATAGTCACCCTGCAAGTGTGTAGGTGTTCCAGGCAGGGGTTCCTCTGCTCAGACCAGATAGTGAAAGTCATAGGCACTGTAGGCCTGGCGTCCTGCACAGCCCTTGCAGCCAGAAGGGAGCTTTTCATCTGCCCCTGAGCTGCCTACTGCTTCTGATTTTGTTAGTGGCTTGTGGGCCACACAGACAGCAGTAGGCCGGGTTTCACCCACTCCCTCTAACCTAAGAAAAGTGGTCTAACAAATCTGAGGCTTATCGCACTAGGCATCACTCAAGCATCTATCACCTAGGGACCCTATGGGCTCATAGAGGGGCAGCAAAGTAAGCGCTCAGGTGAGCCCCTACACTGGACAGCCCCCTTTATCTCTAAAAGCCATACAACCCAGTGGCTCCTCAGGAAGCAAAGTCCCTGAGCCTCGATGGCCTGGTGCAGTGGACAGAGTCCCTGTTGGGGAAGCAGAAGCCTTGCTTGTGGGGACCCCTATGACTTAGACCTGAAGCCTCAGACTGGAGAATCAGTGGAGTCTCCTGGCCTTCCTGAGAGGTAGCAGAAGCACTCAGAATAAATGCCTGGGCCCCTGCAGCAACTCAGAAGGAGACCTTTGAACCTTAGGGCTCACTCTGCTTTCTGGCCAACATTCCTCCTAGGGGGAAGAAATAGGGCCCCTGGAGCTGGAGATCAAAAGGCTCACCAGGCAAATAGAGGAGCACAACACCACCGTGACTCAGGCCCAAGTGACCTGGCTCCGCCTGCAGCAGGAGCTTGTCAAGGTCACACAGGACAAGGAGGAGCAGCTGGTGTTCCTGGACAAGCTGAAGAAGGAGGTCCACATCTTGGAGCAGAAGAAACTGCGCACGGAGAGTAAGCCACGTTGTGTCTCTCTGATCCTGCCTGCCTCCTGCAGGCCCAATGGGGACATTCTCTCAGGGAGGGGCCCACAAAGTGGATGCAGCCCTGGGTTCCCACACAGCCTTCAAAGGGAGCAACAGAAACACTCAGGTCACTTGCTTCATAAATTTGAGCCTTGTCCAGCTGCTGGCTTTGCAGCACAGCAGGGAGTGACAACATGGACTGAACCTGTCAGAGTTCACAGGCCCTGGGCTCCGTAGAGAGAGGAAGATGGCACTTCTACCTTGACAAGCAGGGTGCTTAGGAGGAAGTGCTGATGTGAAGGCTATGGGACCCACTGCAGTCCCCCCACTCGGGCCAGCCGATGTCCTTGCATCTCCTACATCCAGTTTCAGAAAACTACGTGGTCTCCAGGGCTATTGTTCCACCCTACCTCCTTTACCCCAGTCTGCCCAAGGTGCCGGGGTTCAAAGAGGAGAGCATGTCCTTCCTAGGCTACCACCTGCCATATACCAGCTGCTGAGATGTTCTGGGTTGGAGATCCAGGCGGGTCTGCGCTGCCCCACCATTTCTCAGAGGCTCTGCTGCCTCCCTGCCTTTTTCTTGGGGGAGTCTCCTGGCCAGCCTGTTGTAGGGTGGAGGGTACACAAGACCCACTGAGCTGTCAGTGGGATACAGCCATAGGAAAGCTAGAGCTGGCTAAAGCACCAAGTGTGGATATAGGGTGAGATCTGTTGGGGTGAGTGAGGACAATGGGGGAGCGTGTGGGTGTCCAAGTGCAGGCGTGGCAAGGGTCCCCGTGGTGGGGAGGTGGGGAGAAAGGCAAGCACCTTGAGATGGACAGATTACATACATTTAGTGTCCTTTTCCTGACTTGATATGAAGAATATCTGTCATGTTGCGCCCTGCCTTGATCTTGGCTGCTGGGCTGGGGTCAGAGTATATCTTTCCCAGAGATCAGAGGTATCTGAGTGACACCCACACCCCTACCTCATGGAGGGGTCCAGCTGTCTGTCTCATGGCTTTCTTTTGCTCACCCACTGAACCCTCAGCCTGGGGTCCCTGAGGTTCCCTTAAAGGACCAGAAAGTAGCACCAGAAAGAGACCCCCCTATCTTGCCCTCCAGTCCAGCAAGAGTGTGATTCAGGTGGGGGTCCCAAGAAAGACAAGAGGGGAGAGGGAGAAGCAAACCCTGACTCCTCTTCTGAGGTTCATTTCTGCTGCCCTGGCAAAGACCCTGCCCTCTGTTCCCTGTGCAGGCAAGATAGAGCAGGAGAAGAGGGAGCAGAAGGAGATTGAGCGGCACATGAAGGACATGGATCATGACCTGAAGAAGCTCAACATGCTGCTGAGCAAGAACCGCTGCAGCTCAGAGGAGCTGCAGCACAGCAATGTGGTGGCCGAAACAGAGTTTGTGCGTGGGCTGAAGGTCAGCCCTGCCCTGCCCGGCCCTGCCCTGCCCAGTCCGGGTGCCCTTGGCCACATGTGGCTTTGATTTGAGCTGCATCTCCTCCATCTCTGATGGGACTTGGGAGCCATAGCCCTAGTGTTTGTGGTCCTCAGTTCGTGGCCCACAGTTCTCTCGCTCTCACCCTGCAGGACGCAGAGAGGGAGACCATTGAGATGCTGGAAAAGCGGAACCAGCTCCTCGAGGAGAAAGCCACCCTCCTGAACGGCCTGGTGGAGGCAGAGTGAGTCCTTGCTGCTACCCGAGTCAGCTCAGGCTCTTTTTAAAACTTAATTTAATTTTATTTTGAAGAGTAAAAACAAAATCAAAAACAAAGAGCAGAAACAAAGACATAAACAGGGTAGCCCACAACAGCAGATATGTTACAGAGTTTTAAAACAAGAATAGAAAATTAACAGTGGTGGTTATATTTTTATGATCAAATCTGTTGCTCAGATTAACAGATATAGCTATGAAAGATTGGACAAATAATTGAATATAATGCTTGCTTTTAATAAACCTTTTTTTAACTTTTTAAATATTTACTTTAAAGACAGTATAATAATAATAACTGGTAAGACATTAAAATGGTACATTTTTAGAAGACCGAGATAAGACAGGCATGGTGGCTCATGCCTATAATTTCAGCACTTGGGAGGCTGAGGCAGGAGGATAAGTGTGAGTTTGAGACCAGCCTGGGCTGCAAAAGTGAGCTCAAGGCCAACCTGAACTGCATAGCAAGACCCTGTCTCAAACACACACACACACACACACACAGAACCAAGATGAGGGGCATTTGACCATGCTCTATGTCGATACCTCAGCAGTACATCTGTGGGTATGGCCAGCATGCACTAGGACCCTTGGGA
>PVKN010029596.1:0-12953 GCA_004027915.1 Capromys pilorides
TGAAAGCAGATGTGTGCTGTCTATGGCATGTCTTTCAGAAAAATTGTAAAAAAATACTGAAATTATTAAAATAAATCGTTTCTCCCAATTTTTGAATCACAGGAGAGTTTTATTTGACTTGTCCATATTGTCTATAAATGCAAGTAATCTCAACTGGAAATTGATAGCCTAAATTTATAATAATTTAAGAACATTCCTCTTACAAAATCTTTATGACCATAAGACTGAGTAATTGAGAGTTTTACTTAGTTGCCTCTTATAACCATGAAAACTCTCTTATAACCCATTATTCTAATTACTAGGGGACTGTTTATCTTTGGTGGGCTAGTCATTTTGTCCTCCTTCCTTTTCTTTCTTTTGTAATGGATTGGAATGTCAGATCCATTTGCATTGCAGTATTTTTTTGTTGTCTTTTTGAGACAGGGTCTCACTATGTAGTACAGGCTGGCCTTGAGCAATACTGTTGCAGCCCAGGCTGGTCTCGAACTCACAGCGATCTTCCTGCCTCAGCCTCCCAAGTGCTGGGATTACAGGCGTGCGCCACCACGCCCGGCTTGCATTGCAGTATTAATGCCATTTTCTTCCCATTAGCCTCTGGTTAGCAAAAAAGCTTTTTTTTGCCAAGGTGTAAAGCACATCCTGAAGGTGTTACTCAAATGCGTCCTTGCCAGGCTTTTGGCTTGTTGCAGAGGAGCGCATCCTGATACACGATTTTGCAACAAACATGTGTCAACCAACAGCGACAACTCCTTTAATACTTAAGATATACATATTTTAGGTGCTTATGTTGAACTATCTCCCAGCTCCTAAAGTATATTTTTATTTTTTGGTTACCAGGAATTGAACTCAGGGCCTTGTGCTTTCCAGGCAGGCATTTGTGCAGCTGAGTTCATCCCAGGCTCAGTAGCACAAAACATGTTTTTAAAAAGATGACTCTTAGACTAGGCAGGTGGTGTGCGCCTGTAGTCCCAGCTCTTGGGAGGCTGTAAACAGGCGGATCACTACAAGCCTGATCTAGTAGTGAGTCACTGAACACCCTGTAGACCCTTCCCTAAAATACAAAAAAAAAAAATGACTTTTTACTAATATTCGATCACTCTTTGCTTTAAAATACTGATTGCTTGCTTGCTAACATTATAGATCCTCTGATGAACTGAGATAGAAAAAAGATAGTTAGGATCAACATGAAATTGAAGGCCGGCTAAATAACTCAGCAGATTAAAGTGTCTGCTTAGGCAAATGCAGGGACCAGAGTTTGATCCCTGACCTGCTGTGCTGTGCTGGCCCCGCTCCCGTGGGTGTGGTGGCTTGCACCTGTAATCCCAGTACTTGGGAGGCTGAAAGCAGGAGGATTACTGTGTGTAATCCTATGATCTGTGTAGTGAGACCCTGTAGATTCTGTACTAAATACTTAAAAAACAAAAAAGAAACACTATGAAATTGCACTGTAAATTTGATGTGATAGTCCCATAGAGGAAGTAAGAATAAAGTAGTTCACAAAAATAACATGAGTTTTGTTCCTGTGTTTTTTCCATGTATAGGTGAAGGGCAAGGCTCCGTGGGCATTATTCTGACTCTAGCTATGAATATTATGAGTACATTGCAGTGGGCAGTGAACTCCAGCATTGATGTGGATAGCTTGGTAAGTCAGTATTACTTTTTACTGTATGAAAAGTTATAGATGAGCCAGAAAGGATAGGAACAATATGAGGAAAAGCTACACATCCAGTGCTGGCTTAAGAGGTGAAATGCTACAGATGAACTGCAGACTCTGCATCTGCCTCACCAAGCCTGACCTCATGTTCCCACCTCACAGCCTCTGGAAGGTTCAGTCAGTGCTGCAGTGGGCAGTCTTGCACCTGTCTCCTCTGAAGGGTGCTTTTCTGGCTCAGATACCTAGAATTGTAGGTGGCAGCATTAATGCACAAGTTTACCAACTCATACCAAATTGTTCTCATCACTTATACCAATATATATGCCCACCAAGAAAGCCTAAGGATGTTCCCAGCTTTATGTCTTCAGCAACAGCTCCTTTTTCTCTCTCGGATGTTAGTTTTGGGAATGCGATGGGCACAAAGTGGTCACTGAGAAGGCAGGCAGCTTCGCATGCACTTGCTGGCCATTCACGTTCTCCTCTGTGTATACCCGTGCGCAGCTTGCAACTGAATAGACGTTGTTTTTCTTCTTAATTGATTTGAAGAAAATAATGAATTCTATCAATTTTTAGTTTTACACATTTTAAACATACTCCTTCAGTCAGTGGCTTATGGTTTTTTTTTAATAAAATCTTTTAAGTTTAATGAAGATAATTCTATTAATGTTTTCCTTTATGGTTTATATGTTTGGTATTTTATTTAAAAAAATTTTCCCTGTCTTGGGTTTCCAATTCAGTACCGTAATACTTTTTATAGTATTATTTTCTTATTTTTAACCTCTACACAGTCTCTTCCGTAGCTTCTTTCCTTTTCTTTGTCTTTTCCATCTCTCCTTTTTCTTCGTGGTACCACACATTTGTGTATGTTATTGGTGTGTACACAGGCATAGTTCCACTTCGTTGCTTCTCTTGTGCGTGCTCCTTGCAGTGCAGAGCCTAAGGTGATGTTTCTGAGCTAACACTGTGTCAGGGGTAAATTGCATGGCAATTGGAGTGAATGAAAAAATCATTTAGGTGTAACTTTCCATTTTAAGTTTAAAAACAAAATGTCTAGTTTTCCACCAGGCTGTACAGTGACCTAGGTGCTTCATCATCAACTTCTTTTATGCCTTTTACAGTACTATACTGAAAACCGTACATCCATTCTTGCATTTTTGGAAGGCATAGAAGCCCAAGTAAAAACTGATTATAAAACACTGTTATTTCACTTTTTGCTTAAATTTCTTTCTCCTTTCTTAGGGACAGGTCACAAGCCATGTGCATTCACTTAATTATACAATTTGTGTAATCACTTCCTGTCAGAACAGAAAACAGTATAAAAATATCTCCAAGGGAAAAGCCTTTTAGTATATGGTATATGTCCATATGTTTTCATATCTTACTGAAGCATAATAATAACTCATTGAAATGTAATTTAATGTTAAAATGACCAATAAAGTTTGTTTCTTTTCCTTTAACCTTGTAGCTTACTAGATCTTCTTGTATTTTTCTTCTTTTCTTCACTTCATTCTATTTCAGTTTGCTTTGGAATTGATTCTTGTAAGCATGTACAAACGTTTCTGTTGAAAAGTAGCAAGTGCAACAACCTGGGTTCGATGCTCGGTACCGCATGCTGGGCCAGCCCCGAGCCATGCTGGTCACAGAAACCAGGCATGGTGGCACACACCTGTAATCCCAGTGCTGGGGAGGCTGAGACAGGAGGGTCACCACAAAAGAAAAGTAGCAGGACAATGCTAATATTGTCCTTGCATTTATTAATTCTTTTCATCTTCCTATGACTTTGATTTTACATTTAAAAATTCTTCTGTACTTCACCTGTTTATTCACCTAAAAATATCACAATTCCTTTCTCTTTACCATATTAATTTTCTTGCTTTCTGTAGTAGCCACCACACATTGATGTGAAAACCTCATTCAATAGACTTCTTTTCTACATATTTGACCTCCATGAACATTCCCTTAAGGTATTTTCTCTTCTCTAGTTTTTCCCTTGGGTATCCTGGGCTTTGTGACATGTGCTTTGACATTCTCTCTTTCATCTCATGTTATTAGAGAGCCTTACCAAGGGCCCACTGTGTTACGATACAGTCAATATTTGCATTTGATTTCATTTTTTAAAGTCATGTTCTTTTGTTTGACTATCAATGCGAATGTACGAGTTTTCATTTTCTTGCCAAACGACACAAATGGCCCTTCCTGGGCCTGTGTGGGCATTTGTCTAGTTACTAATTCCCATCATACTGTGATCACCCACATAATCGCTAAAGTTATAAAGCAACTGTATTGATTCTCATCTTGGCATATATTGAGAGTGGGAAGGGGAGGCAGACAGAGCTCAGGCAGACAGATTTCATGTTGCTGCAATGTTCATAGTGAAGATTGCCCGACTTCTGAAGAAAATTCAGTGTGTTATTGTTTTACTACTTTCAGTTGTTAGAATTTAGAGCTGAGTTCAAGATGAAATAAACTGTATATTTTTCTTGATATGCACATTTTTAAGTGCAAGGCTATTCAGCAAAAGGAGAGTTACAAAGAATATTCCATTCACTTCATTTCCCCACAAAATAGGACCTAACCAGAAAATGATCAACTTTGAAAACTATGTTTTATTATTGTACACATGAAGAATAAAACATTGACAGAACTCTGAAGTTATAAAAAAGACAATATATATATATAGATAGATAGATAGATAGATAGATAGATAGATAGCTATAGATATAGATATAGATATAATGTAGATATCTATAGCAATGGAGATATAGCAATGGAGATGGAACCCAGGACTTCACACACAGCAACCAAGCAGACTACCAGGAAGCTATATTCTCAGCCCTTTTAACGTATTTTTGAGTCAGTGTATATTTGAATCAGTGTTGCTAAATCCCCTTGCAATTCTTCTGCTTCGGGCTCCTCAGTGGCTCGGACCACAGGTGCGCAGCACCTCTCCCTGTGCAGCGTGAATTTTCTTTCCCCTCCCACCTGTTACTTACACCCAGGTAACTAGAATTCTTTGGCTTTCAACTAGTCAATATAATATTCGTATGATAACAGTTGACTGATATCTCAAGTTACTTCATATTTATGATAATACATCTCAAATACCAGCATTCCAATTTCTAGCAACCCTTGTATTATGGTTGCCCTGCCCAATTCCTTATTTTATTCCCCAGAATAGCTCTTTCTCATCCTCTTGTTTGCTGTTAAGTGTGCCAGTGTTTACCCATTTGAAGCAAAATTTCCAAAAAGAGCCTTACTCCATCTCCTTCTCCCATTCCTCCCATAGCCTGCTTTTGAGTTTCATTTTCAAGACCCATTTGCCTCATAACCAACATCTTACCAAAGCTAGTATCCTTGCAGGATTTTCCTGTGGACCAATGCTGATGCTACTCTCCCTCATTTGCATGCTTCCTGTGGTTCTTCTTTAGTCTTCTTTCTGGTTCCTCTCCTCTTCTGGGTTTTTAAACATCAGCTGGATTGCATTCTTTTTAGCTGTTGTTATAAGATCATATATTTTAGAAACAGTCTCTTGATGGATCATAAGTTCCTATTTTTGTTGTAGATCTGTCTCCTGGTCTCTAAAATGTATCCAACGACTATTTGACACCTCTCTGTTCATAAACAAAGTGATAAAGTATCTTCTAGAAAATTTGACATTCTAGAACATAAATTCCTATATAGTGTCTCCTCAAAATATACTTAGGATATTAAGAGACTGTTAGAATGAGGCACAGCTTCTACCCTCCCTACTATTTTGTTTGGAAAGTTAAATAAATAAATGAAAGAAGAGCCAGAGAGGGTGCCAATGGTGATGTTTCAGGATTAACAATATCCAGCAATTTTGTTACTAACAAATTGCTCAGAATTCTAGTTACCGTCTTTGAATGAGGAACTTGACAATTCTACCACAGAGTGAACACAAGTAGTTTCAGCAAGTGAACGGTATCTTGCTTCCTTATTTTCTAAGTGAAGCAGTAGATGACCGTCTCAATTTCCAGTCACCCTCTGCTTCTCATACAGCAAGAGCAAGGAAGCCACTGGGATGAATGGGAAGGACAAGAAACCTCAGGGGTGCACATTTAGATTCCAGTTAATGAGACTCCAGAGGGTTTTTGCATGGTAGATGTAATCTGAGAAGAGTTTTCTGTCAATAGAAACTCCTCTGTTTTTCATTTGTCCTTTCATTGCCTGTGTTTATTTTGGGTTCCAGGAAAGATCAAGTGACTGATTGTACAGTGACCAACATGAAATCTGCTGGGAGGAGAAAAGGGAAATCAGGCTCTTTTTGCATAGATCCTCATGCTTGATGCTCTTGCACTAAAAGCAGTTTCTATTATAAGAATGTAGAGGGATTTATCTCCCCTTTTGTTTTCTTTTGCCTCCTTTTATGGTCTTAGTCCCATCTCTGTCTTTATGCTCCTAGGGGTCTCCACTTTCCTCTCATGCCCTCCAACTCTTTCCAGCCCGCCACTCCCTTTCCTTTGTTGGAGAGGCTGTGGTGAGGACAGCCTGGGGTTCCATCCTGGCCTTGCTACTGAGAAGTGATGTGACTTTAGCCATGTCATAGCTGCCACCACTCAGGACTTCATTTTTTGGATCTGTAAAATGAATCCATTTAGTTAATAATTTAGTATCTGCCGGATCTGAGATTGTTTCTCTTCTGTACTCTGTTTGTTTGGAAGACTTCCGTGCTTGATTTGGATGTAGGCAAGCATCACCTCAGATCCTTTCTAAAAATTACATGCCTGCCTCTGTCTCTGAATGCTGAAACCCACCAGTTAAGCTACCCATCTCTGTAATTATCAGAGCTCATCCAAGAACTCTTTGTGGTGAGAAGTGTTACTGACATTAAGGGAGAGAAATAAAACACTATTCTCATTTTCTAGAATCTTGAATTAGTACACAAGACTCCAGACATTGCTGGAGTATAAAAGAAATGTTAAGAAATTTCTGAAAATTCATCAGATTTGTGTTAGTAACTTAAACTTCCTGGGCTTAGATATCTCATTTGTATAAGTGAAAGAATGGATTAGATCACAAGTTCTCAACCTGGAGGCATATGAAGAATCTTTATAAAAGTCGAGATTATACTAGGTTTCCTAAGATCAATGAAATCTGTTCTGTTGGTGGGAGCAGAAGGACTAGGCATAGTGTTTGTACTTCCAGTGATTCTAACATACGTTCCAGACCTGGGGAGCACGGGCTGAGATGCTCTCTAAATTCATCTTGCTGTGAGTTATGACAGCAAGGTTGGCAAGCTTTTGCTGTGAAGTGTGATGTAGGAAATATTTGCAGAGCTATACAGTAAGCTCTAAGGCCCTTGTGAGCTACAAAGACCCCCATCTAGTGGGTGGCTACTCAGCTGTGTCTTTGTAGGGTGCAGCAGCCGTAGATCACAGGTAAAGAGATGAATGTGGCTGGATGTAGGTCCCGGGCCATCATTCTGCTCCTTCTTGTTTATTGGACATAATTTACTTTTGAATTGAAGGACCACCAACAAGTCATGTTGTTCCTATGCCCAGTATGTATGCATAAACATACCCAAGACACAGAAAAAATGATCCTTAGCATTGGGAAGCTACAATATCTGAAGATTAAGATGCTTAGCAAAAAATCATTAAAATACCAAAAACATGATAGAACCTTTTGGTTTCTTCTTTTTAGGCTTCTCTTCTTCAGATTTCCTTTGAAATTTTTTCATGAAAACTGTATAGACACAATTTTATTCAAGTACTTGTGGATAGTTTGTCATATGCCATTAATGGATCATAACACATGACAGTATAAACAAATTCTAGTGTGAATGGTGGATTCAGTGAGTGCTGTCAGGCCTCTTACATATAAGAGTGAATTTTTATTCTTTCTTTGTCTGTTGCCACACAGAACTACCATGTTCATTATTAAAACTGGCATTGACATATTTGAGAGGTCTGTGTTTTCTTGAAGTATGCCTTCTCTTGCAACGGCAGCAGATTTTCTTTCTCACATCATGATCACCATATGTATTTCTCTGATAGTCAGAAAATGTTTCATTGACTTGCCATGTAATTTACCACAAGTTGGAGTCACCAAAGAATTCATATTGAAAGCAAGCCTTAGTAACCTATGAAAGAGTTGGAGTTCATTGCATAAGTAACTCATTTATGCTAGTGTGGAACTTCACTGAATTTTAATGTGGTGCAGGAGCACAAACAATGGAAGAGGAAGTTATGGCTCAGAATTTGAAGATTATATCTTGAACACAGAATTTCTTGATGCTCATTACCTTTTAAATGTGTGCACATGGCCTAAAGGTGATGCCGCTGGGATTACTCTGGCCTTGAGTGTCAGCTCAGTGTTAGTGATTGAAAAGAAGTTACCTGGACCTACCTGGAACATTTGATGATTAGAAGCACTTTACTCTCTCCTTTTATGTACTTAATTATTTGAAATGTTCTCCTGTAAAATGTGTGATGTTTTCACATTGTACAGTGCCCCAGGTGATGACGTTTGTTTCTTACGGTCTTCTCATAACCAGTTATGGAATCTCTTCAGCATTGGCAGGAAAATCTTAGACAGATAAGGCAATTCTTCTATTATCTTGGCTTTTGAGGTGTTATGGTATATTTAGGTGTTACATAATGTTGACATTCTGGCTTTAAACAACCACACAATGGAAGGAAATACAGATAATATTTCTGTGAGGGGTAGAGTACAGATTCATTAAAGGCTATAAGGAATCCTATTCCTTCTTTGTCAACTTTAGAGAATTTGAAATAATTTTTTCTTAAATACCTTATAAACTAAAGTTGAGATGAGGCTATGGATTTTTTCTATAAAGACCATCATCTTCTCAAAAGACTTAATTCTCCCTAGTAACTTTAACCATTCTTATAGAGATTCAGTTTTAAGGATTAATTCCTCTCAAAATATTCAGGAGAATTTTTTAATCTTAATATAATTAAATAATAAATTCCAGAATTCAAAAGATGATTTTTAAGCAAAAAATTTCACCTCATGTTTAGCTGTATTCCAATTTTATAGAATTATATAAAAATTTCAAAAACTTTGTCAAATTTTTCACTCTACAAATGAAGAGTGGGTTCAGTGTTTCAGAGCCTTGTGCTCTACCTGTCACTTCTTAAAGTATAAAAAAAGATGGTTCTGGGCCATCCAAATAGCTCAGTGGACTAAAGCACCTGCGTAGGCAGAATACAGCACCTGGGGTTGGATCCCCAGTGTGCTGTGCCCCACTCCCTGCCCCCAGGTGCACTGATTCGGAGACTGAGGCTGGGTTTGATGGCATACCCAGTAATCCCAGCGCTTGGGAGGCTGAAATCAGGAGAATCCTATGAATCTGAGCTGCACATAAAAAAAAAAGAAAAGAAAGAAATAGATGAGACTAAAAGCAGGTATGCTGTAACCTTCCTCTAATCCAAAGAGCAATGTATATTTTTAGGCTGAGAATCCTCTGGGTAAAATTACAGCTGGGACTCCGTGTGGTCCTGTGCTCGCAGCATTCCCATTCTCAGTACCCAGACAGTGCTGTTACATAAGACATAGAACAATGAAGGCATTCATGTCAACAAGGAGTCATTAGGTGACTGCATGGTTCTGTGGAGTAGATAGATAGGAATGCTTTAAGTGTTCCATTGTTTGCATACAAGGAATGCTTTGAACACATCGTCAAGCCCATGAGACTTAGTCTTCAGGTTCTCTTACTTGCATGAGCGCCTCTGGAGGTCCTACTCCTAGATTTATATATAGATTCTTTTTCTGAAGGAAGAATCTCCCAAGTGATCTAAGCTTTAGGCTCCATGAAGCCTGGATAAATTCTTGGTAGTAGCTACAAATCTTTGATAATGAAATCAAATTCATAAGAAATTTGATTTCAGCTTGGCCACTATTTAATTTATTTGCTATTTGGGTACACATTTCAATGAGCAGAAGTAACCATCTCAGCTAATCCAGAGATTGTGGTAGGTTCTGGGTAGAGTTTACAGAGTGCCAAGGTATGGAAAAGAGGGTGCTGCAGGTGTTCAGCTAACCATCTCTGATTAGCTGATGTGGTGTAGGTAGATTGTGTTGAGTTCTTGTCCTAACCTTGACATCTCTTTTGCTGAGCTTTCTCTCCACTTTGTCCCTATCCCCAAAACACTGAAAGATTAAACTTGAACCAAACATGAGAGCTCACACCTGGAATCCCAGAACTCTAGGAGATGGAGGCGAGATGATCACAAGTTTTAGCCCTGCTTGGGCAATGTAGCAACTTAGCAATACATGATCTCACAGTAAAAACATAGCAGGGCTGCGAATGTAGCTCTGTGCAGAGGCTCTGAGCTTGACACTCTGTACCCCCCTTCCCCACTTCAAATTCAATGTAGCATAACTCTGGAGATGCATGGAAATCGGAAGACGTATGAAACTATCAGTGCTTATGAAGCAAACATGTCCACTTCCATCCCATTCCACATCAGGCACTAGAAATTTCTCTATGGCATGCCTCTTGCCTCTTTCCCTTTTCTTAGGATTAGCTCTGTGTTTGAAAGTCCTCCATGTCTACTTACAGTAGAACCAGGTTTTGACTGTAGGACAGTAAAGAAGGCACTCCTTTCTAGAAGAACTGGTGTGTAAGCCTTGAAGTTACCCTTGTTGTGGTATTCTTTCTTGAGCCAGAATACACAGTGAAGAGAATAACTATAGCTAAGAATAATTATAAACGCTATGCATTGAGTGTGGTTTTTTTTTTCAGAGACAAGGGCTTGCTCTGTTGATCAGAGTTGATGTAATCTAATGGGTTCAAGCTACTATCCTGCCTCAGGCTGCTGAGGAGCTGAGGCTAGAGGTGTATATATCTGAGGTGTATATATCTGGCATGGATATTGGCTTTTGAGGCTTAAAAGCCAATATCCAACATCTTAAAACTGTCAAACTGTCAGTACCTCACTTAAGTTTTAAAAAACAATTTTTGAAACGTGAAAGACCAGAATTGATACTCTTTGCAATAATGGTTCTGAAGCATTTTCTCCTCCCAGAGGCAACAGAGGTAGAAGTCCAAGCTGAGAGCCCATGAGATGTAAGGAATTGGTTAGTTATTCATAACATTATCTAGCCGTATTGTCTGTTCAGTAATGGCATCTCAGTGGCCGCAAAACTAACCGTGGTGCAGGTGTCTGTACTGGCCACTTGTTCTTCCTGTCAGAAAATGTTCTAACTCATTGGTCTGAGTGAATGTCTGCTCATATGCCATGGATCGGTGCCCCCTGTGAAGGAATAGCATGTACTTGGTCAGGGATATTTGACCATGCTGATGGGAGCTATGATAAGTCTGAGGGTCACTTTAAACAACCAGACTAAGAAAGATGAAAAGTTGACAATCTTCATTTTTTAACTTGAATTTTATACTTTTGATATTAGAAGTTCAGGATTTACCTTCAGTGTTGAGTCTCACTAGTGGAGAACATAACTTACAGTGCTCAAACGTAAGTCCTTGGGTAAAAAAGAAAATTTTAAAATTGTATGTTACCTTCTAATCTGATAAAATAATGGTCTTGAGAATCATTATTTTCTAAGTACAATTTTGAGTAGTTTAGGCAGCAATATTCAAATGTTGATTACTGATAAAGAATATTAAAAGGTGAAAAATTGTTATATAGCATCTTCCTCAGTATACTTAGCAAATACTTGGAATTCTTCACAGAATTGATACACACAAATAACTATTTTATGAATTTTAGCAACCTTTCTGCATTTCTCAAAATCTTTTTTTGTTTTGTTTTTTAAAATCTTTTTTTAAAAAATATATTTAGTACAAGGTCTACAGAGTCTCACTACCCAGATCAGACTCATAGTGATCCTCCTGTTTTCAGCCTCCCAAAGCGCTGGGATTATAGGCATGCTCCACCACTTCCAGTCTTAATCCACAGAGCTGTCTGGCTGGCCCTTCAAACTCATTTCGAGAGAGAGATGCTCTTCTTTTTTTTTCAGATGTATTTATTTATTTTTGTTCATTTTAATGAGATAAAGATAAAAATAGCAGTGAAACAGTTTCAAAACAGATTAGTTACTGTTATAATAATTAATACATTGCATATTGTTGTCTTTGTCATAGTTATTCAGAGGACAGAATGTAGACATGATACCTGTAAACAATATTAGTACAAATCTTCTCTATGAACTCAGAGAAAGTAGCTGTATATCTATCCTATCTTGTGTGTGTGTGTGTGTGTGTGTGTGTGCATGTGTGTGTGTGTATGTATTTGGGAAATATATATTTCAAAATATATATTGACAGATTGATAGCTTTTTCTCAATTCCATGAGTGAGTGGTGGTGCATGGCCATTCTTAGTTGGTGGAGCAATTTGTTTGGTTAATTCCAATAACAAATAAGACACTGGCCTGCTAACTAGTTATGCAGCCCCTGAGAGATGCTATTCTTATGCAGGAAAAATACAAAAAGATGTTTTAATACATTTCAGCTAATTTTGTGTTCCATCTCAGGGATAATCGCAGTTGTGATTTATCTTCCAGTCTTTCCAGAGTTAATGACAGTGAAGTGCAAGACAATGACTTAATTCAAAATTAATGATGAATAACTGAATCAGGATTTAACAACCTTTCAAAGTCATTCACAGGGCCAGGGAGATAACTGGGCAGAATAAGCACTTACCTGGCAAGCGCAAGGTCCTGAGTTCAATCCCTGGTACCACAAAATAAATAAATAAATACATAAATAAATAAATAATAATAATAGTCATTCATAATTCAAAATTTAAATTTTTACATGTGGGAACAGCTGTAATTATATCCATTTTGCTTCCCCTAGAGTTACTTATGAGCATTGTGATCTTGGAGTCTTTAATTTTCCTGAACAGTGGATTTAACTTAACAGAACACCCTTACATCTTAAATGATCATTGTAGATATTTCCAAGGTTAAGGAAACAGAAACACAGGGTCATTTGAAAAAACAAAGAATTTCATAGCCAGTGCAGAACTGACCAGGAAGAGGAGACATCACAGTTAGGATTGCTAACGAACTCTCAGCATTCAGTTAAGGGCCGGTATCCAAATCTCTCTGCTTCATTCCATACTAAAGGTGAACATTTTTCCAATTTCACTTTTCGGTAATAAAAAATAGAAATAATAGAAGCAAATGCCTGAAATACATCTCTGCCTACCCTTTCTTATTCACAAAGAATTATCTCTAAAAGTCTAAGACTTAGCTATATACAAGTGATAACACTGAAAAGGAAAATTAAAGTTCTTTGGAAACTTTTTTAAAAAAATCTTTTATTTATTGGTCACAGGATCTCACTAC